>OZ038395.1:38405785-38627374 GCA_964036045.1 Eutreptiella sp. 'Long Island Sound 2002'
GATCTTTTCAAGACACACATGAGGTCTGAGGGCGCATCATCGGTGGAACAAACAACAGAACCGTCGGAGGAGGCGACAGAAATTTTTTCGATTGCTCCTTCGGTGGACTCTAAGACCACCGATGCCAGGATCAGCAGGACTAAGCTAAAGGAAAGGGTTACAATCTCTCGATCTCAGAGTAGGTCGGCGAAGGCTAGGACTGAGGCTCAGAATGCCAAGCGAACTGCCTCCCGTACTGCCCTTCCTGCTGTTGATTCCAATGCAATAGCCCAGATGTTGCTCGCCCAGACCCTCGCCGGAGCTGGTGTGGCTAATGATGCCGCCAAGGTGTCTGCCATTACGGCCGGTGTTGGGCTGGATTCACTTCTAAATCCTACTTCATTGCGACTTCGTCAGGTTGCCAAGCAACCGAAGTATAATGGAAACCCCAGACGTTGGCCTCAGTTCCAACGGGAATTTAAACTGTGGGTTAAGACTCAAAAACTCCAAGATGATCAGTTCCTGATGGCCCTCTTGGACTGCCTTGAGGGAGCGCCGGCTAACACTTGGCTCCGGACCTGGAGTGATCGTGAGGATTCAAGTTCCCCCCTTACCTTTGATGAGGTGTGGGAACAGTTGGAGGTACGTGGATCCTGGCTGCCAGAGGACCATTACCACCAGATGTTGAAGAATTTTCCTTCATTCTCGCGATTAATCTTGCACGAAGTGCAAGACAAGAGACAGCGCTTCTGGAATCTCGTAGAAGAATCTGAACATTCAGGCGAAAAATTTTCTAGTGCCGAGCTGAAAAATCTGATTTTTGACAAGATCCCCTCAGAAACCGCCGCCACCCTTCGGAATAAACAGTCCGAAGAAAAGGTCAAGACCTGGTGGGCGGAGGTCGATGGCTTCGACGCCTCGGCCAACAGGTTCTCCGTCAGGGAATCACTTCAAAAGTGTTCCCCCACGTCGTTTACCAAGGTGAAATTCACTGAAAACACGTGGAAAATCAAGTTTAATGAACACGAGGATCGGGACTTGTTTGTCCAAGTCCTCAATAGGGGAGTAAGTTTCCACGGCCATCGCCTGAAGGCCAGGAACTGGGTGTTTTCGTTCACCCCGCAGGAACTGTGGGAAGAGGTTGAGAGGCTCGCTGACGCCGCCAATCAAAATTTCCATGAGGGTCTTGGGGGAAACAAGAATACCCAGCAAAACACCCAAAATGGGGCCCAAAAGGGCAACAAAAAGGTGAATGACACCCGGAATGTTCAGGATCATTGTAGCATCTGCCTTCTTCTAGGTTCTACGAACCGAGCTAAGACGCATTCTACTGGTAATCACCGATGGTCTGCTTACGATCACAAGGTGATTGGTGAAAATGTCAGTAATTCGCAGAATTCAGACAGGAATGACAGACAGGTGCATGGTGCAAAGGGGGGAAAGGGTATTCCGACCCCCTCCGGTGGAAACAAAAATACTGGAGGCCCTGGCGGGTCCCAAGGCAAAGGAAATCGGACGCCATCCGGCTCCGGTGGGCAGCCAAACGGCCAGACAAGTCCCAATGGCAACGCCGGAGGCGGAAATCGAAATCAAGGCCAAACCCCTCAATCCGGTACAAACAAAGGAAATGCTCCAGGATCACAGGGTAAGGGTAAGGGAAATCCTTCAGGAACCCCTTTCTCTGGTAAGGGCAGAGGGCGTGGTGACGGTGGTGGTCCATCATCCGGCGGCCGTGGCCGTGGACGTGGAAAGGGCAACCATCGTGTGGATCAGGTCTCAGGTGCAGATCAGGTGTCCGATGCGGATCGAGATTATGTCGAAAATGCCCTGAATCCAGCAGATGATCCGTTCCAAGATGAGTCGATCGACGAATCAGGCTGTGTCCACAATGTTAACGCAGCCGCTGGAGGTCAGAACGCCTAGGGGAGCCACGAAAATCGCCCCTCCCCAGGCGATTTCAGGCATGATCCCCAGATTCCAGATCGACCATTACTTGATGTAGGGTCGCTTGTCTCCTCTCCCCTGGATCCGGCAGCGGATCCTTCTGTTGTAGTGGACGAGGTTGGTGTACAGTCCAAGCACAGGGCTCGTCAGTTTGTCACAAAGCTGTGGGTCTCTGATTGCAAGGGAAATTTCCACCTCGCCACTTGTTTGTGTGACAATGGATCAGAGGTAAATCTCCAATCCAATTCATTCTTACCCGACGACTGCGTGTTTGAGTCGCCTCATCCTGTTACCCTCGAGGGAGTTTCTGGACATTCTCTCGCAGGTGGGCAACGCGGTTGTTATATATCAACTCATTTGGTCGCTCAAGACCTTTGGGAAGAGCAAAATGTGGAAGAAGTTGTCCTTAAGGATGACTACTTCTATCGTGCCGACATAAAGTATGACCTTTACTTGGGCCATCCTGGGCTTCGCAAGAACAGGGTAGCGCCCGTAGGTCATCGTCGTTGTTTTTTGCTGGAGTCAGGTCCCTTGGAGCGTCCTGAATTTCGTTTTTTGCACGCAGGGTTTAAAAGTGCAGAAGAATTTTTGAAGCAAAAGGTGACACCAAAATTTGGTGAAGATGTCACCATTGCAGAGGTGAATGGGAGTGCCAATTACTCCCAAGAGTTAGAATGTCTTCGTAGGGACTCCCAGCCACGACGCCCTTCGCGCTGGCACTCTTCATCCTACAGAGTTGTCGACAAATGGCGCGATGCAATTTGTGAATACTTTCATGAACATCATTCCTTTTGGCCACAGTATGATGCCTTTGCTAACCGTGAGAACAAGCGCTTTGACAAGCACTTTAGCGACGCTTGGACCCATAAATGGGACAAGAAGTTGTGGATTAATCCTCCGTTTCACTTAATCCAGCAGGTCATCCACAAAATCAAGCAAGATAAAACCCAGGCAATTTTAGTTGTGCCCTTGTGGGACGACAAGCCTTGGTTTCAGGAATTACAAGACATTTGTGTAGATTACATCGAACTTCCCAGGAAGATTAAGCTGTATGCCAGGGACGACACAGGTCCCCTGCCACAGCGGTCCTGGAGTTCGCTTGCATTCCTGGTGGATGGAAAGCTTTCTGACTCTAATTCTGCTGATTCTGGTACTGATTCTTGTGTTGGGTCAGAATCTGAGGTTGAGCGTGGTACTGATGATGAATCTTTTTTTTCTGATTTTTGTCCGTCAGATACCCAAGGTGATTCAACGTCCAATGGATGCGCCTCGTCTCCCTCTTCCCCAATACGATCGACATCGAAAAGAATCTTCAGTACACGGGCGAAGAAAAATTCCAAATCGCGCCGCAAATTCAGAGTTTTTTATGAAAAACCCCCTGTGGAAGCTTTCATGGATCCTTTCGAGGAGCTGGATCACGAAGAGAATCTCTGGGATTTCGACACAAGACCCACCTATCTTCAAGAGGCAGTTGATACGGACCTGTTTAGGGACATCCGTAGGAAGATTCTTCCTGCCAAAGCCGAAGAAGTCGCCAAGGTTTTTTCGACAGTAATTCCTGGCGATCAGGTGGACACTGAATTGTGTTCCAAGTCAAGAGAAAAGATTTTTGAGGAACGGAAGGACACAACCCTTTCAGGGAAGTTGATCAAAGACCCCCCTGTCCGTGGACAGTTCGGTGAAGCCTTCATCGAGCTTCGTGAAGGGTACAAGGCAAAAAAACAGCGCCCTTATGAGAACCATGGACACAAACATGAGATTCTCAGAAAAATCATCGAGAGAAATCTCAGGGAATTTGGTTGGCTTGAGGGTTGTATGACCAGCGAATGGTGCTGTGCACCCTTCACAGTCCCGAAGCCACCGCCTGCAGACCAGAACACTATTGATGGTTGGCGAATGGTTGTTGATTTTCGCAATCTCAACGCCGAAACCAAGGCGGATTCGCACCCCCTGCCCCTGATTGAGGAGGAAATCGCCAAGAGGGCGAGAGGTCGTTTGTTTTCTGTGCTGGATCTCCGACACGGCTTTCACCAAATGCCGTTGAGGAAGGACAGCCGACCTCTCACCTGTATGTGCACGCCATGTGGCCCAGTCCAATGGACGGTCATGCCCATGGGCCTGAAGAACGCCCCTTCATTTTTTCAAAGAATGATGGAGGATGTGCTGTTCACAACCCATCCTGAGCTTCGTGCTTTCGTGAGCGTGTACATAGATGACATAATCATCGCGACGGAAGGGGAGGGACTGACCGAAGCCGAGCTGGTGGCCCTACATGAGAAGCAGCTGAACCAAGTTTTGGACATTCTTGACGCCAATCAGCTGATTTGTGGCCCAAAGAAGGGAAAATTTTTTTTAAAATCAGTCGAATTTTGTGGTTCTCTCCTAGAGAATGGCACCCGACGACCCAGTCCAGGGAAGCTCATCGCTATTCAGAAGTGGAAGCGCCCTGAGACGATCACGGAGTTGAGAGGATTCCTGGGTTGTTGCAATTTTTACCACACTTTTGTGCCGAATTATGCCAAATTTGCTGCCCCCCTCACTGAATTATTGAAGGTAGGGAGAGATGCGGGCAAGGCAGGTTCAAAGGTTCGTGTCAAGTGGACGGACGAGTGCGAGGAGGCCTTCCATCACTTGAAGGCGGCCCTCTGTGAAGTCGCCACGTTGCATGTGCCCCAATTTGACCGACCCTTCTACATTAGAACCGACGCTTCTAGGTACGCGATCGGAGCTGTCCTTGAACAGGTTGATGAAGCCACCGGCGATCATTACCCTCTTGCATTTTGGTCTCGGAAGCTAGCCCCACGCCAGATGCAATGGTCGCCGCGTGAGCAAGAAATGTATGCCATAATTTGCGCTCTAAAAAAGTACCAATCGTGGGTTGGCACCAATCGAGTCGAGGTCCTGACGGATCATCGATCTCTGGAGTATTGGGCCACCGAACACATTGATACTGTCGCGAGCCCAGCTGGTCGACAGGCCAGATGGCACGAATTTCTCTCTCTGTTTGACCTCCATGTGTCGTATTTGCCTGGAAAACACAACACGGTAGCGGATGCTCTGAGCCGATGGGCTTACCCCGCCTCAGAGGGGCTGCAAAGTACCAACATCCATGGTACGGAGCAGGACCGCCATGTCATCATCGAATGGGATCAGGAAGAAAAGAAACTCATTCGACGTGCATGCATGCAGTGCGCTGTTAAACAGCACGCATTGCCGTGTCACGACATCACAGCCATCACAGATCCGGCGCATGCTCATGAGATCTGCACCAAAACACTGAAAGTTGTGGAAAAAGTCACCGATCCCTCCTCAGGGAGTGTGAAACGGTTTGACTATACCCGACAAGTAAGTCGATTTCGGTTGTTCCAGGGCATTAAGCGTCGAGATCCGGCCAAAACTCCACCCCTGCCTAAGGATTCCCTGGTAATCCGTGATTGGACGTCCGATTACCTGCAGGATCCCATGTTTAAAGAGGTCTTTGGAAATCTCAAATCCAAAGATGCTCACAAGGATGGGATTTTTGCTGAGTACTCGTTGGATGGGGGGAAGCTGTGGATGCAGGGTAAATTGTGTGTGCCAGACGCCCTAGCCCCCCGAGTGTTAAACTGGTGGCACAGATGGGAGTCCCCCCACGCACATGGCCGTCGACTGTGGTCGATGATTAAACATAGGTTGTTTGGCTCACGGGTATATACTCACTGCATGAAAGTAGCCGCCGGATGTGCCCAATGTGCTGTCTCGACGCCCCCCAGCGCGAAGAAGCACGGCCATCTGAGGCCTCATCCTATTCCGGAGCGCCTCTTTAACAGAGTCACCAGTGATTTCTTCTATCTCGGTGAACTCGACGACGAAGAGTGCCATTGGATCAATAAAAAAGTCAATGGTGTGCTCCTTATTCAGTGCCGTCATTCCGGCTACATGCAGGTGTTGCCTTGCAACATCGAGTCGATGACTGGCAAGGCTGCCGCCAAATGGTGCGCGCAGACCTGGATGGGAGGCTGGGACGTCCCATCCGAGGTGGTGACGGATTCAGGCAAGGAGTACACCTCCGAATGGTGGAGGGAATTGTGTGGTCGCCTTGGAATCCACCACCTGCGATGTGAAATCCACTCGCATCGAGCGCTGCCTGGTGAAAGAGCCGGCCGCTCAATTATAAATATGCTTCGTAAGGAGCTCGCGAGTGAAAAGGATTTCCATTGGATGGAAGTTCTCTTCGCATTGCTTCGCCGCTACCACAACACGCCTTTGTATCATGGCCTTTCTCCAAATGAAATTGTCTTTGGACGAAAGAAGTGTTGGTGGAACATGCCGTTGAATAATCCTCGCCCCTGTAAAGATGCTTCGCTGTCTTTGGACGAAGTCCAACGAGCAGATAAAACTGTGTCGAAATTAATCGAGAAGCATCAAGCTGACTGGCTTTGGGTTCAAAATCAAGGTCGAAAAAACCCCCACAATTTTGAAGTCGATGATCGAGTTTGGCTTCGAAAATCCGAAACCACCCTGGACGGAGATGACAAGCTTCTTCCCTTGTGGGAGGGGCCATTCGCTGTTACAGCGCGTCTTGGTGAGAACAGGTGGAGGATTCGTGTGGATGTCAGCAGGGAAATTGACGTTTCGGGCGATCGCCTCAAGAGAGAGATCCCCTCCCCCAAGGATCGGGTTAAACCCCTTTTTTGGACTGCGAAACACTTGTCTGATCGGGTCATCGAAGGGGGAAAGTACGAACTCAAGAGGATTGTTGAAGCAAGACGTGACGCCAAGGGCGAATGGGAATTTCTGTGTGAGTGGTGGGGCTTTAATTCCAGTCACAACAACTGGGAACCAGCCCAATCTTTTGTCCATGGGTACACCAAGGGGTTCATCGACTTCCTCAAGAAGCACCCCGAAATTGGAGTACTCCTGACAGATTGTTTGTCGAAACCAGACAGACAAGTGGAGAGCGACGGAAAACGACCTGTGGTGAATCGAGATCCAGCCTTTTACGGCCCTCAGCAGCCACATTCCAGGGCTGATCCGTCGATCCCCCCTCCTGCGGTCAGGCCAGCCCAGGAGCCAAATGAGGACCAAGCTTCGAGTTCGGCCGCTGATTTGCAGCGCCCAAGCCGTACGAGGGCCAGGCCAGACAGGTTGGTGGTCACATGTATTCGTGCTTGGCCAAATTGAGGAAGCCATCCCACCACATTCTGCTCAATCCACTGTTCATTGTTTCTGTTTATGTCATGATGTGGAGAACTGCGAATGTTTGATAATTTGACGTCAATCAATCAATTTTTCTTTGGTCTCCGTTCGGTAGAGTATCGAAAGTCGAAAACCGAAAGCCACGGAGTGTGCTGCCGTGTTCAGAAAAAACCAAACTCAGGCTTAATTCAGGCAGATTCGGGGTAATCTTGTCTCTGTTGGTCTGTGCATCTTTGGAATTTGGCTACTCGTGCAGATGGAAGCAAATGTACATAATCAAAACGCTGGCCAGCGACAGTCGCCCCTTTCAGCGACATTCACCCCTACAGGCACCCCCTGTAGTACTGGCTGCACCAGATGCGACGCCAGGAACTCAGATCGTACCTTCATTTGCCGTGATGCGGAAGCCAAAGTCCAGATTCAGATCCAGGATCCTCAAATTTGCCTTGAATTTCTCAAGTTTGTCCATCATTCTGCCACTGTTGTGCAAAAGCCAGACGTCAATTGTTCAGACAATCTTCAGATAGGAGCTCTAGGGACTTCTAAAAGCAACCTCTGAAGTCCGTAAGCTTCGTTGTATTTTTGGCACACGCCAATGTGAGCTCAATCCGACCTGAAACTGTCGAAAATGGTGAATCCAAGTGTCTTGTGGGACTCATTCGAAAGATTGGCCTTGTCCAAGTCGATTGACACCGCCGCCACTGTAAATTCGGTGTCTCTCAGTTATATACTGTCAGTAAAGTGCCTTCAGCGAACCTTCGGCGCGTTACATGCCAAGGATCCAGGGCCAGCATGTCCCATCATGATGCATCATCACATGATCTACATTTTCAATGAATCTGTTGGATGCTCGCGGACCAACGTGCCGGAAAGCACAATTGAGCTGAATAAACGACAATATATATTAACTCTAGTCTAAACGAAGGTATTAGTAGTTTCAGTTCCAGACATTCCGCTTCATTTCACCTTCATCTCTGGGAATTTACTCATGTTAGGACAATTTAGGTTGATTGCCTTGTCATCTCCCCTCATTCCTCGAAGATCTGTTTAGATCTAAGTGAACAGAAAAACATCTTTACCTTCTGTGGTTCACTTAGGGTCTGTAGACTACATTTGTATTTGTTTTACCTCTCTGTGATTGTTTAATCTCCTTCATCTCTGCCCAAATTCATTCTTATTTTGCTGAATTTTGTGATCATCCACCAAATGCGCCAATTCTGAGCCACATGCTGCACTTTTCAGAACGAGAAAAGCGGGATAACACGATGTAGAGTTCGGCGAGGACACCGTAGCGTGCCCGCGACAGCGAAACTGTGCCAGAGCGCTGAGATGTCACTCCAATTCTTGATCCCCCCACTCAATCCACCAATAATCTACCTCATTCTCAACCAATGCATGGTTTGGTATCGATTCTCGATACGTTTACATGCTTTTTAGCCCTTAACCTAATGTTTTACTGCACGGAGGACTGTTCGTCACTTCTCATTCTGTCTCATTTCAGGTTCATCCAGCCTGATTCAGTGCCAATTCAGCCCAAATCAGGTCAGATCAAGCAGATTTCGCCCCGTCGAGGCTACATTTCTATTTTTTTTCTGGGACTTACCCGCACTACGTTCTTCGTTGACGTAGCGACACACCCCAGTGTGTTTTTGGAGGGGGAGTGTAAGTGCGGCTAGCCCCATCTGCTCAGATTTTCAGACATTCTGCCCAGATTGGCTACATTTTGGTCATTTTCTTTGCTTCGGCGAAATCACCGCCTCGCAGCTCAGTCTCAGGATATTTCCTATATATTTCTGATATGCCGGATTTGATTCCGCGGTCCATTCTCCGTAAATCCGCCGCGTTCCGCTATTTTAGCTGGAATTGCCATTTGCCGCTGATGCGCGCTCGCGGGCCAGATCGGCCAAACATTTTTACATAATTGGATTATTTAAATCTTTTCAGACAGTTTTGGACACTCAGATGTATTTAGAATAATCCGCATCAATTTTCTTCATAGACTGGGATTTTCTGCCGGACCACAATCAGCATGGACCTTGCTTCAGTTGTTGCTGCTCTCGCCTCCGTTGGTGTCCGAGTATCCCGTTCCACCCCCAATAGCAACGTTCAGGGAGACTCCTCGCGTGCCTGCCCCACTGGTCTTGCCGGCCCCGAGCCCTCCGGCACCATCAACGACCCAGGGCAGCACTTGTACAACTGTGGGCAAGAGAATGAAGGCAAGCCTCTAGTACTGAGACGCCTCGATGGCGAAGACGGCACGGAACATTGGCTAGAACCACAGGATGTATTTGACTGTTTCGTAGGAGAAACCGAACACCAAGTCTGGTGGGAGTTAACCCACTGTAGAAACTACTCGGAGAGTGATTCAGAACTTGAACAAGAAGGAACTGGTTACTCAGAATGTGAACTTGAAGAAGATTTTTCTGAAGAAATTGACGACAACTCGGAGAACAAGGAGAGCTCAGAACACGAGCCTGAAGAGTCTTTTTCTGGAGGAGCTGACGACCCTGCAGAGAGCAAGGAAAATCGGTCCTATGGGTCTGAACTGTCCTCTCCTTTGCAGGATGTAGGACCTCTAGAGAGCCCTGATGCGTTTTCGTTTACAGCACCAGTCCCTGTGACAGCTCATTCTCTGTCTGTCACCGCTCACTCTCAAAGTCGGTGGTGCAGGTACGGCACACGGTGCTGGCGTCACAAGAAAGGACAGTGTCATTTCCGCCACAAGTAGAGTTTGTTGACTTCTGTACAGTGCATTATTGCTTCGACGACCCTTTGTACCCCTTCGCCACGACAGCTGCTCACTTCCTCCGCTCGCCATTGGACCCCTGTGCGAGCGAGGGGCAGTGCTTGCTAGTGCTGGGCCAAGCGTTCGAAGGCCGTCCAACTCTTACTAAAACTCACGGAGTGGGAAGTATTGCTGTTGACGGATGATTCCCCCTTCCTTTTTGTTTTTCCTCTTCAACTAGTGGTGCTGGGCTTGCCACGGCGCTGTCCAGGTACCAGCTCAATGGCCTGGGGGTGGCGACCAGATAGCCTTGGTTGAGTTGAACTTGAGTCCACAATTTTTTAGGGTTAATTCTTGAGAGCAGGTTGTGGTAACCTGATGTCTGTTTGCTTGTCTGAAGTTTTGATAACCTGCAGTGAACGCTTGAGGTCCTGAAGTTTCAAGGCTGGAAATTTCAGAGCATTCCTAAGTGTCATCATTGAACAACGCTGGGTGTCAGGGCTGAACATTTCGTTTCTCTCCGCTCATCCTTTCCTCAAGCCATGCCATGTCGGTTCAAAATGCCTTCGTCCTGGAAAGAGGTGGTGCTGCAGTGCGTCGACAGCAATACAGGTGTACGACCTTGTATCCAGCTCCCTTGTACAAACCAGCCCTGAAGTGCCTGAAGTGCTGTTCCTCTCTTTCCTTATGCTTATTCAGTCTTGTCTCACATTGTGTGAAGTCTGAAGGTTGAAGGTTAACCTGTGATACTCCCCGAAGGTTGAGCCTCCATGTGGATGTAATGGTTTATAACATGCCATGCTGTGTAAAAAAAAAAAAAAAAAAAAAAAAAAAAAAAAAAAAAAAAAAAAAAAAAAAAAAACACTTTCTGAGTGTCTATTTTTTTTCGATTGACCCTCAGCATTTTGTTGATGGATCCACCAGTAGTCCAGGCTATTCGGTGATTGGAGAAAATCCTGGGCTGTTCAAGTTCTGGAGCCTTTCCCGCAGTTTTCAAATCATCATCTCAATTCCCGAGTTCAAATCCACGCTCGCAATCTTTCAATTGACGCCAAGCCACCTTTTCGTTCATCCCGAAAACACCATGAATTTCACCCTATTTGGAAGCTCCAAAGCCGCCGATGATGGCCTTTCAACGCTATTCAACTATTCTCCGTCACACCTCTTTCAAAAACACCAAGCCTCAAATTCGCCGTTGCAAACACGCTTTCCGTCACGCCAACTTGAAGCCATTGAAGGCAAAATATTTGACACACGCCAACGCATTTTCGTTCCCGAAGTCTACCGCCGACTACAAGACTACTCCGAGTTTTACCTGGATGTGGAAGGCACCGATATTCAATCCGCCTTCGTTGGGAGCAACTCCACGGAAATTCTAGATCGAGGTAGGGTCTCTTCCGTTGCGCACAATAACTACAACGAGCTCGAAAAGCTTTTGTTCAAGCACAGGCGTTTCTACCTAAAGCCGTATGAGTTGGACTATTCCCAAGCCGAAGCCAAGGAGTCTCCACCCACCGCCACCCCGTGGGCTAAACAATTAAGAACCGTGCTAGATAAAGCCAAAGAAGAGAACAAAGACCTCAAAGGATGGTTCGTTATTCCGGCGTGGGACGCTCAAGTGGTTGCCGCCACCTTTCGCATGCTAGGCTCAACTTCCGCCCTTTTTCCTCTTCTTCCGTACATTTCTAGCGTGATATGTATGCACGGGGCGCAACTCCGGGACGCCTACAAGGTCAAAAGGGACGGCAAAGACTCCTACGAGTTCCGCACGAGCGGCCATCAAACGATGCCGTATATTGCCTTGCTCCTAAACACCTCTTCCTTTGACGGGTGCCGATATGAAGACATCAATTTTAAGTTTGAACCTTTCCGCTTCGCCGCCAAGCACGCCCATCCAACGGTGCGAGACCTCCGGTTGCACAAAACACTACGTTTTGAGGTGAGCATAGAATTCCTTGATCACATTGAGCCTTCGCCGCCGGAAGAGAGAGATAAAACTAAACCAAGGCAACGCAAAATTGGAGACGCCCGTGCTTTCATGAAGTTAATGAACGAAATGTTTGTCCCCGCGCTAGCAAACGTATCGGTGAACACCAAAAATGCCTACTACCCGTTTGGCCACATAGTCCCTTCCGAGAGCCCGCATTGGGCCTACTACCGGTTTGATTGGGAACTCCCATCTCGCTTTGCCGACGAGCTCATGTTTAAGGTCCGAGAGTGCGCCCAATTCCTCACCGGAGAACTCCTTGCAATGGACATGCACGCTTTGCCGACTACCGAAGTGTATCGAGCCGTGATCGCTAGGGACCGAAAGGAAAGAAACAAAGACCTACAAGCTCCGGAAATGCTCACCATGATGATCGCCAACCTGCCCGGTGGACGGGGCGCCTCACCGCCCCTAGGAGCGATGTTCCGGTCTAAGGATTCCTTGGTCGTGGCGATTGACACCACTCACGCGCCGTGCGACGTCATGAAGACCGGTGTCCAAACGTTAGCTATCCGCTTCTTCCACTCATGCGGCATTGTCCTCTTTCATGGCATAGATGGGCAATTAGTGCGGTTCTCGTCACGATCCGACGGCAACGCGAGGTCCGCGCCTTCGGGCGCCCCCGAGCGAGCCCACGCGACGCCGGCCCCGCCCTCATACGACTCATCTAAGGCCCCGAAGACCGCCGTGCTCCTAGTGGCCCCAAGATCGGCGCACGCTCTCGACTTGCGCGTCCAAGCGGGGTTTCTTGGCCCGTACGTGTCGTTCGAGCCCACGCGGCCTCCCTACGAACACCAACAAGCCTACCTCGTGGTCTACGAAAAGGGGGAATCCGCGCTGCTAGCGCATGATTTCAAATATGGAGACGCTGCCTTTGCCCCACTACACCGCAACCTCATCGCCCTCGAGAAGATCCTCCCCGCTCAAGACCCGGATGTGGCCGAGCACGAGCAACCCATAGTGCAGCGCCTCCAAGCGGGAGCCGCCTTGGGGTCCACGGCCTTCGTGTCCCAACTTGTCACCGCCCTTCGTGAAAGGCCCGCTACGGGGCTGACTGAGCGCATCAGCGAGTGGAACGCGGCACCGGAGGACGCCGGCGCCGCTACGCCAACGCCGGGACCAAGCCGCATCGAAGAGATGTCCGAGACCAGCGTCCCGCTGCTTGCTCCACTAGGAGGCGAGGCGACCACCCTCCTACCCCCCGACCACGGTGCCCCCACCCCCGCCTCGGATATCCAAATCGACCCCCGCCTCCCCGCTGGTTTTTATTACGTCCGCGACGTATTCTCCGAAAGCCAAGAGGAAACGGTAAAAAAGATTCTCCACGACAACACGTGGGAGAAGTACCACGGGCGCTCAGTCCAACACTTCGGCCACGCATACCTCGGCCCGAGCAAAGTCGCCGCCACGTCCCCCATCCCGGAAGAGTTTTCCTCCATCCTCCAAACCTACAATGCCGCGCTGGAGCGGCTAGGCCTCTCACACCCTCCTCCCAACCAAATCACGGGCACAATGTATCTCCCGGGAGAGGGCATCGGCTACCACGGGGACGACCCCTTGCTAGGCGACCCAGTGTCCATTTTTGGTTCCCAATCGGACACCACAATGTTCTTTAAGAACCCCTCCAACGGGGACTCCTTTCGCATCCGCCTGTTTGCCCGCTCTCTCCTGGTCCTCACGGGGGCCGCACGCCATGAGTGGCACCACGGTATACCTCGACGGAGAGAAGACGAAGTGTTTGGGCTAACCGTCCCTCGTACCGTCCCTCGCCTCGCTCTAATCCTCCGACACATACCACAGGCAAGCTAACCCACGAAAGCCAGAGGGCCGGGTACCCGCCTCCTGCACTGTCCAGCCCCCTCTACCTGAACACAAAAGGGCCAAGATTCAGTGAACCACCGGCCCAGTCACGGCTTCCACCATCACAGGCAAGGGGCTAGACGACGAGCTCACCTCGGCCGGGATACCGGCCGACCAAATTCAGCACTTTCTTTGCCTTAGCCAGCCCAGCCAGCCCGGCTCCCCAGTGCCCCCCCAGCCCCCCCCTATCCCGCCCCCCCCCGAGATCCAAAACGCGCCTACGGAAGGGTTACCAACGGCCTCACCGCCCCCCCATACCCCTCCCTTCAGAACTGCGTTTTCTATCCCACAACTTGCAGAAGAAACCCATAGTGAGCAGCCAAATTCTCCGGCACCTCAAGAACGACTTCGACATCCTCTTCCTCCAAGAAATCAATCACGCCCCCATCCTCCCCCACGTATACGCCTACGGTTCGGGCATTAAAGCCACCATCGTTTCGAATATCAGCCAAGACAAACACTCCAGAGGCGAGCATGGTTCCGTCTTGGTCTGTTCCCCCCGGCTCTCCCGCTTCGTTACCCCCCTTCCCCGACTAGATACAGAAGGGATGCTGGCGGCAGCCGTTCTCACTCTCCCGGGGGCCCCGCCCACCTTGCTGGTCTCGGTATACGCCCCAAGCACGGACGTCCACCGCTCAAAAATTGAAAACATCCTACGGCCACTCATGCATCAGTATCCTAACCACGTCCTCGGTGGGGACACCAATTGCATAATGTGCCCTGAGCTAGACGGATCGAACCTCCAAACGGACAACGAATGGCCGTGGCTTCGCAGACAGATCACGAGCGACCCGCCGCGCCTCATCGATACCTTTCGGCACTTTCACCCGACCGAGCGGTCCTTCTCCCGATACCCCACCCCGTACAGGGCAAGCAGTAGCCGCCTTGACCATATTTTGCTCTCCCCGGCGGCCTCGGAATTTTTTGCCCCCACCTCTGCAACCATCCAAACCGACGACAAAACGTCAGACCACCACCCAGTCACGTACACCTCTCAAGTCCCCCCTCACCCTTTTACCGAAGCTCCCACAACTAAGAGGAAAGTTTTCCGAACACTGACGGAGCGGGAACGCTCCAAGCACCACGACTCCCTTGCCCCCCTGGCGCGGTGGTGCGAGTCTACCCTCCCCCGCTTTGAGTCCTTGTCCTCGGCGGACATCGAGCTTTTCACAGACGTCGTGCTGGAGGAAGTGGCGACCAGCTACCACAGTATCACCACGCCGTCACGCCCTACCTCCTCGGCTCTGGTAAAGAAAATCAAAGAGTCCCTGCAAACCCTGCCCCCCCCCAGCCATCCCAACTACCCCGCTTCCATGGACACGCTCAACAAACTCGTCAAGGAGTGGGAAACCAAAGTGAACAAGGCCGCAACCACCAAAATCCATCGGTGCCTAGTGAGGAAAACTAGGATCAAACGCACCATCAACGAGGCGCTCAACCCCGTGGAACGAGGTGAAATAACGCTGAAGCGCCCGGGCACCACACAGCTCGTCTCCACCCCCAAAGAAGTGGGCTCTATTTTCTCTTCTACACTCCTCACCCTGGGGGGCAGCCTCGAATACGCACCGCCGAACACTCTGGTGGATCGCCTACTCGCACACTCCCCCGCCTGCCCCGAACCCACAAAACACGGCCTCCTCCCTGACATTACCTGGGAATCGTTACGCAACACGCTTAAGAGGTCCAAGCCCAACAAGGCGGGGGGGCGGGACTTCACAAACAACTACACTTTGCACGTCTCCCCCCCCCCTATCCAACAATTCATTTGGAAGGTATGCAACTACTACCTCCACCGGCCGTTGCCCGAGAAATGGCTCGAAGCCAACATTATCTTGCTTTTTAAGAAAGGGGACGTGATGAACCCGGTAAATTACAGGCCTATAGCCTTGCTGAACAGCGTTTACAAAATAATTGCAACACACGCCAACCGAGAGCTACTGGCAGCGGCCATTGAACATTCCATCATACACCCCACCCAGTTCGGCGGGCTTCCGAACCGCAGATGCCAGGACCACATTTTCAACCTCTTATCCACGTTTCGGGAATCGGTCGGTAGCTACAGCCTCTACATTGATTTCAATAAGGCTTTTAACTCCGTCCCCCACACCACCCTCTTCACAGTTCTATCCCGCCTGAACTTTCCTACGCCCCTTGTAAACCTCATTCAATCCTTGTACCGTGCCCCTCGCGACTTCCCAGTGGTGTCAGGTCAAACCCACTCCTCACACCTGCAAACCAGAGGCGTTCGGCAAGGATGCCCCATGTCACCAATCCTTTTCTGCCTCTACCTGAATGTGCTCCTCTTCGCCTTGCCGTCCCACGTCACTGCACCCCCCTCCCCACACGAATCGGGCCACGCCTTTGTTGACGACCTCCTCTATCGATCAGAGAATGGGGACCGCATACAGCAAGTTTTAAACTTCTTCGACACGGTCGCCAGGGAGTGGGGTCTAGACCTTAACCTCAGCAAAACCGAGATCCACGCTATGGGAACAGCTCCCCCCAGAACCTTCACCTCCCCCTCGGGCACCCCCCTGTCGACAACAAACCAAAAGACGGGGCAACCACACAATTGCTACAAATACCTAGGGGTATACATCTTCACCGCCAACCATGAGGCACAAACACTGGCATTGGCCAAGTCGGAAATACGCTCATTTTTCACAACCCTCCAACCCCTCCAGCTCACCCTTTCGGAATACATTCTCTTGGTGAACGTCCAACTCATCCCTATTCTTTCCTACCGCCTCATGGCACACCCCCTGGCCCTGAACGAGTTGGGGGCCCTTCAGGCCATGATCTGGCAAAATGTTGCGCATGACCCCTCCCCGGACAGAGCCAACAGGATCTCCCGCCTCGTCTCCCCTAAGGCCCGCTACACCCCTCGCCACCAGGGAGGCTTAGGACTCCGCCACTTCACTTTTTCAATTTGCATGGCCCTGGTAAACACCGCAATAAGGTACCTCAACGGAGACGGCCCGGCCTCGACAAACGAATCTTTTTCCGAAGCAATGCTCTCCACCACACGCAACCCAATCCAAGACACCATCATGGACGCATGCCACGCCATAGGCTTCCGATACCACAGCACCGGCCTCTGGGCCTCCTGCCCCCCCTCCCTTTTCCTCCCAAAAGAAAAAGTCCAGGTCCGGTTCCTAGCCACCAAGCCGGCACCACAATACAGCAAGTTCGGCACCAGATTAAAACGGACGCCCCAGGACCTGGGGTTCCACCTAGGTACAGTCACGGAAGTGCACTCAGAATCGGCCACACTCCAGTTTTCGGACGGCACCACCCACACCATCAAAAACCCCGGTCTCCGCCGCAACGAGAAAGAATACACCTTTCAAAACCCAGCCATTTCTGTCCTCCCTCAATTGGCGGGGCGCCACGAACTGCTCACCCCCCCCCTTCTTCACCCTCAAGAATACATCCTCAACCCCCCCCCCGGGCCATACGGCGGGGTCCTACTCGACTCGTCACTGCATGGCGAGCTGTACCGGCTCCCAGATGAACCTCACTCCCTTGACCCCGACGACCTCGAAGAATGGGGTTGTGAAGCAGCCCTTGTCCTCCTCCTCGCATCGTCCCCCGGCACGACATGGGTGTACTTGGATGGCTCAGCGGGCGCCTTGGGCTACGGATCGGCGGCCACCCTGTTTTTTCCAAATGGCTCCAGATGGGTACTGTGCCAAACGTCCCCGTACCAGTCATCAGAGGGATCGGAGTTCTGGGCCGCTATTATGTTCCTACGGTGGGCCCTTGCATCTCACCCGCACCTCACCTTCGCCGTGCTAGGGGACAACCTCCACGTTATCACTGTTCTCTCTCCGAACACCCCCCCAGGCCTCCCATCACGCTCGCCAGCCGGCACGTGGGAATCCTCTCTCCAGTCCATTCAGGCCTCCCTACGCCCAGGGATGATCCAGGGTTGGGGGTGGATCAAGGGGCACGCCGGGTTCGTGGGGAATGAAATCTCAGATGCTTACTCAAAGTGGGCCGCCCACGTGATGGTCTGGGACCCCTCCCTCCTTCCCCCCCCCCCGATAGGGTGCATATCCAGGGGCCCCCTCCCAGTCATACACAAATTGACTACAACCTCAATCAAGCATCTCCTCCCTCGCCACAAACACGAAAACATCCACGCACCGTCCAGCTTCCATTTTTACAATCACACTTCGTGGTTCAAAGGCCTCCCTTTCAAATGGTCCTCCGGAAATTTCAACATGGCGCCATTTGCTTTCCACGACGACTTGCGCCCTCGCCATTGCCACGCTTGCCCCGACCCGCACCCGATGGATGTTATCTCTTTCGTCTCACACTGCCCAACGTGCGAACACCTGGTCCAATCCTACATTCAATGCTGGCGCCCCCCCTTCACCACGGTGGTGTCCCAATGGTGGTCCGCGACCACACACGTGGGGGAGAGACGCAATTTCGTCCGGGGGCTTGTTCCCATGACGCTGTACACCAAACTCACAACCCCCCCCTCCGGCCGAAGAAAACCAGCACACTGTCACGACTTAAAACTCGCCCTGAAGGATCGTGTTCCCCTGCTCCTCAGCGCCCTGTACCGCACGCTGGAATGGCTAAAAGACCACCCCCCCCCGGCCCCGCTCACCCCCCCTACGGGCCCCAACTCATGGGGACGCCCCTGGTCGCCCTACAGCACGTCGCACACCGCCCAACAACGCCCCCCCCCCGCCTACCACCCTCCCCCCCCCCTCCCGGACAAAGTTGCACACAAGCCCCCAAAACGCCCCCGCCCCCCATCTCCTGCGGCACACACCAAAACTCGAAAACACGGCCGCCAGCCCCCAAGGCCCGTCCGGCCTCTATCACTGAAACGCGGTACCGCAAGTCAACCCCAGCCAGAGCCTCCGCCCCCCAAACGGCCGCTCACAATCAGGGACATGTTCAACCTCCCCCCCCCCCCTAGACCAGCACCCCCCCTCGCCGCCTCCGCCCCCATTTCCGCCCCTTCTCCTCGCATAACAAGGTACTTCGCACCAGCCCCCCCCTCCCCCGCGAGTACAAACTCACAATCGTCCTCACACTCGTCCAACGTGTCATCTCTTTGAAAAAGCCACACTTACACATTTTCTCACGCCGACCCTCGACAGCCCTAGCGGCGCGATCAATCAGTACTACCACACTGGCACTCACCAGTCACTTCTGCAAATGAATCCCTCCCCCAAGCCACCCCCCGTGCTCAAGCCGTCATGCTCTAACCCCCAATCCGCAACCACACCGCCTTCGGGTATCAAGCGGAGACCCCGGCCTGCGGTTGTCTATAACGGGGCTGCCAAGTCTCTTTGAGATGAAGCAGACGAGGACAGCAACGTGCAGCGGTACTCAGCCCGCGATTGAACTTGATTACGGGCTCCCGCCCCTCCCCAAAAAAGCTTGGCGCGCAAGAGCCTTTCTCCCCGGCCTGGCCAGCCACAAAAGGCGCCGTTCAGTGCAAAAAATGCTTTGTAAAAAAAGGAGTCACCTTTGGCTGCCCTGATTCGCATTGCGCAAGCTTCTTGTTGGGTATAACAATCTGGAACCTTTCCTTTGGACTTACGAGAAGTTTGAACCATTGGGTTGGTGCCACAGGGCAGAGATAGGATGCGAAGCTCAAGTTATTTTTCCTTTGAGTTGGCTTTCAATTGATTTGCTTTGGAGCTATTTGCAAAGTGCTACTGTCCCTTTACTCCCTTCCTGAGCACCTTCCTGCTTGCTAGGTTGGACAGTTTTTAACTTGGTCCCTCCTTCCTGTATAAAAGAAATAACGCTCCACACACCATGATTTTCTAGGTCCTTGAGGGAACAAGCTTCACTTGAAATTTTGACTCCAGTGCCTGACTGACTGTAAATTTATTCAAGCTTCGACTAGTTTTGAGTTATATATAAATGCCTCACCCTCGACTGTCAGATGTGGCCTTTTTTGAACTGTCCTGATGTCCCATATGTTGTACTTCACATGTTTGATTTGTCCAGGTCTTGGTCTGTTTGTTGGTTTGTTTTATTGTTCCTACAAGGTCAACTGTCCATCGTCGTTCTGTTTGCCCTTCCAGTGGAGACATCGTATTCAAATGAACGAAGTCCTGGTTTGTTACCTTTTGTTGGAATTTGGGGAGTACAGTACAGGTCCACAAGGTGTTTGTTTCTCTCATTTTGGTGTTCTTGAAACAATTTTGAAGTTTGAAGTTGGATTTTGATATTTTGTTGCGAATCAGAGTCCCTGTTCCCTGGCGACGCGCTCGGACAGGGTTACGGCGCTCACAACGTGACGCTCTACGCTGCGCTGACAGCGTTTGACTATCCTGCGCCACCTGTAGCAGCTAATTCTGTTTCAATTCTTCAATTTTGCAAATTTTCAAATTTTGCTCTCTTTTTCTGTCGGCGACGCTTGTCGTCGCTTTTCGACGCGCGAGTGCGTTCGTGGCACTCGTCGACACTGGTATTGTGTGTCGACGGCTCTCTTCCAGCGTCTTGCCCAGTTTCAGGGCTTCATCCTGGCCCATTTTGGGTTTTTAGACCTTTTTGGCCTGTTTCTGGCCAAATGTGCCATTTTTGGCAGGATCGGTCGCAAGCGACAGCTGCGACGCGTGGCGACGCCCTCCGTCGTTCGCCACGGCGCTGCTGGGGCACTCCGAGTGCGCCTGGGTGTTTTCGAGGTGAGTTTTGGGTCGATTTTGGTCATTTTTCACTCTTTGAGAGAACTTCATCTTTGTGATCATCCATCACCATTTCAAGTCAATCAGCCTATTTTGGCTGCTCATGTGCAGTCAACTCCTTCGCCAGAGCGAACCTGAAGGACACACTTCCACACTTGCACTCATACACTTACAGAATACACCATGTACGACCCCTATATATACCCATTTGAGTGAAGCCCATGTATCAGAGCGCCCCGAGTCAACTTAGTGAGAGTCTATAGAGCACTCACAGTGGACGCCTATTAACCTAGTTGTATGTTTGCTCCATCTTTGTATGTGACTTCAAAGTGTATGAGCCACGAGTTCCCAGGTCTCTAAAGTAAGTACGAATTTGTCAGGAATTGAGCGCAGAAACGCGCCCACCCAAGCGAAGAAATTAGGCACTAGGCCCATGGCCTTGCCATACTCATCTCAAACACCAGAAGTGTTGCAGAAGCACTCACTGTTTCATTTGCGTGTAAGTGAGTTACGAATGGTCAGAACTTGGTAACAACCTTTCACATCTTTCACCATCCACGCTCAGTGCATCAAGAATGACAGTTCACATGACACATGACACATGTCTTGAAGAAGTGACCATGATGGTAGTTGAGCAGAGGATTAACCCACTCAATTGCTGTATATCGGCGACCCATACAATCCAGTTTTCTTCCGACAAGTCTACTTCTGTTTGGCGACTCAGATCACAGACACTGATAGGTTGTGCCACAGTGTCCCATTTGTTCTTGTCTGGGGACTCACAGGTATTACCAGGGTCTCGCGCTGATAGGTACTACCACAGCGGACACCACTCCACGCCAGTTTAGCTCTGCACACTACCTGCGTCTGAATTAGCCATTGCATTATGGACACAAGCCGGTTGACGTGCGGCAACACGCAACTAGTTACTCTTGCCGGAGTAGGGCTGACTTGTACTCGTTCGGAGAGACAAGAGATCCACGTGTTTGTTTGGTGGGTCTTAGCTGCCGGGTATCAGGCTGAACCCTGAGTTCACCCTTAGCAGGGGGGTGTAAGTACTGCCGTGGCAGCACTGCAGCAAAGACCCCACAGACCCCACAACCACAGCAGGCAAAGACCCCACAGACCCCACAACCACAGCAGAGCCGCAGAATGTTCACTTGATCCCTTTTCTCACTCGCATATACCGACATTTTTTCGCACATTCTTTCTGTCCTCCAGCCATGTATCTGTGTGCCAGCTTCAGGCGCCACTGTCGCTTATGGTTGCACGACGTGTCGCACGCGCATGCAGTATATTGACTTGGGTTGCACGATACACTGAAATTATGAGATGAACCATTGCTTTGACGCAGTGATATGCATACATGCCTGCATGCTTGGGTATTACGCTTAGCATCCCTACCCTTTGCCCCTCAGGGGTGTTGTAGGCCCATGTATTGCCTGATGGCGACTACGGAGTTCTAAGAATTACTTGGAGGCCGGGACTTGTTCACACATTCGAGCTATTGCTTTGTGCCTTGTCTGTTTGTATTTTCGTGGACTTCATTTTAAACATTGGGTTACTCATAATCTCTTATCATGTTCCTGAGGTGGAAATATCAACAGCCACTACTCAAGTCCTCAAAACAGCAATATCTCAACAAAACAGAACTCCCCACATCCACGCCAATTGTCTCTACATGCGCCGCCATAGAGCCTTCTCCAGAAACACCCCATAACCGAGTGCGGTTACAGCCAAGTTCGAGCCGCAGTCCCGCGTTCGAGCAACCGAGGTATGGCCCTTCCAGCCGTCAACCGTATGGCCGTGGGAACCAGCACAGCGACAGCGTCGGCCGTCCCAAGAGCGGCAGAACCAGCCGCGATCCGGAATACCGTGACGGCCAACCGGCCGTCGAAAGAGAGCTCTTCCGCAAGCCGGACCATCGTCAAGCAGCGTGGGATCGCCAACCAGCGTCCTGGAGAACGCCGGAGCGCCAATCAGCGCACCACCGAAGACAAGGTCCAAGCCGTGGTCACGCAGACCGTGGTCAAGCATCAAGGGAGCGCCAAACAGCGCCCCAGAAAGCGGCGGAGTACCGACCAGTACCCCAACGTGGAGGAGCGTTCGCCGGACATCCACGCAACCCCAGTCCCAGCCGGTTAAGTGCGGAGATCGCCATCCTACCAACCGAGACGGTGGAGTTGAAGGCCTGGGCCGTGGAGATGGCAGCGTGGGCGAGGAGTGCAGCAGCGGAGATCCGGACCCTGAAGTCGGAGCAGGAGAGTCTGCAAGAGCGAGTCCGTCGTCTGGAGAAGACGTCGAAGGCGAAGTCCGCTACGGGCGAAGCGAAGCAGAAGGTGGAAGTCGCCTTCCAGACGCCGAAAAAGACCGCCACGACCAGCGGAGCGGCCCAAGATAGTGGGACGCAGACGCCCGGCAGTGGCAGCCGTCGTTGGAGACGGTGATAATTTAATTTTCCGTTAGTTGGAACACCTGTGGGCAAGTCCAGTCTTGTCAGACTTGCCGTGGTGAGAGCCCAGTCTTGTCAGGCTCCACCAACCAGGTATATATGTGGGTCTTAAAACCCATGTATATATGGGGCAGACCAGCCCCTGGCACACGCACCCGCACTTGTACAGTACAGTGCACGGTGCCTGGGTAAGGCACGAACTGACACAGCAACGTTGATTTGATGCTGAGTTGTGTTCTGCTGTGTGCATGCCTGTCCTGTTGTTTGGTTTTTGAAAGCATGGAGGTTTTCGGGAAACTGAAAACTTTTTCAGGTGTTCGAAACAAACGGGGCAGGCCACCCAAGGCCTTTTTCTTTTTATTTTCCTAGAGTGGCAAAGCAGGTTTTTGCCTGAGGGTAGTATTGGTGCTCCCCACCGGACACCTAGCAAAAGGCTACCTCTGGGGTTTGTTTTTCCTCTTGGAGGATAAACAAACCTTTAAGGAGGGGGGTGAAGCGGTAGCGGCAGGGTCTCCCTACCGCTACCCGCTGTGGCTCGCACGTGCGCTGAACAGCGCATTTTATGACGTGAAATGGGATTACGAAAGCGACAGAGCAAGAGCTAGAATTGCCGATTTTTATATTAAAATAGCAGTTTTTATAATAAATTTATGCTGTTGTGCCCCATTTTGTAAATATACGTGAGATTTCACTGTTTTTCCGTGTTTTCACAGGCATCATGTAGATTCGAAAGGCCTGTGGCTAACGCCTTAGAACAGTTTAAGCAACTTAAACCGACTCACGAAATGTTCGATTCTTGCAGAAATTGCGGTGCTTTGCAGGAGGGTCACGAAAACGCTTCACTACCAGAAAGATTTCTGATGTCCCTTGCTTGTTGTTGATTCCTGAAAACCTTGATTGCTTTTCAAAAAGATGTTTCCCCAAAACTGCAAAAAGGTAAAGTCCACGAACAAGGAACACCACAAACAGGATCAAAGTCAGAATTGAGATAGTATTCTTCCAAATCAAAGCATTGTAAGCAAAGAGGGGCTGCATATAGACAAATGAGGAATCAAATATGCAACTCAAATGGTTTTATAAACAAAACAAATGATTTTATGTGAAAACTGGCATGACTCAGGCCTCCAAGATAGCACCAAGCACTTCATGTGCACTCTTTTGGATGAAATGGAGTTGGTTAGGAATCTGGGGCATAGGAGTTAGGCCAGACACAGGAAATGACTTGGCCAAGCAACTGAATTCAGAAACAGTTACAGTCTGGAACCACAATAAGTAGTAGAAACTTTTGAGTATAGGGGTCCTGAGGTGGGAGACCACTAGGCTTAACCTACAAGGCCGAAGGCATGAAGTGCCTACTGTTTTTCGGTAGGACGTCCATGAGGGAGGATACCTCCGCTCCTTTGAGTGGTACGGGTGAACTTCATGGGGGGGGCTAGGGTTTGAACCCTAGTTGCCGAGAAAGTGTACTTAAAGCTTCATAAGGGAAACAAAAATGTTTAAGTGTTAGTCTCAGCACTTCCTTAGGCAAAAAATGGGCTGTAGCCTGGATCCAGTACCCCAAGAAAGACCTGGTAGTGACTATTTCTTACTACCGGTCCATTTACCTTTATTTTTAACCAAATTGGCTGCCCGGGAAAATGATTTATTTCCACCAAAATGAAGTTCTTTTTTGGGAAAACCACGACTTTTTGTTTCCTATACCACTTATGCTTTGCAATAAAAACACCCATGAGCTTTCAATCTTTTGGAAAACCAGTTTTCGAAAACCATGTTGTACGCTGCCTGACAAGAAGCATTTTGTGGCACCCCTTCTTTGCGCGACGCCTCGCGCAAACACCAACACAGCAGCGCAATGAAATGCATCACAGAGAAAAATGTGCCGCACAAGGTGACAGCAAACGGTTCGTCGAAGAGGATGCATAGCGCCAGCCCTCGCGCATAATATATCAGAACAAGCGAAGAAATTACTTTTTCTTCGGAACAGTTTGCATCTTAGAACGCAATGCCTTAGCAACGGACGTCTTACCCTTAGGCGGTGGCTTTGCGGGCTCGCTTCTTGGTTGGGACTGACGGGCTGGCTGCTTGAATGGAGGTCAGGCCCCCGTTTCCTCGGACCTCGGCTTCGCTGCCACTTTCTTCGCTGCCTTGCCCTGGGAGACCTGCGCTTCCTCCTCCTCTTCTTCCTTGCTCTCCTCCTCTTCATCCCCATCGCTCTCGTCGGATTCTGCACCGGTAACCGACTTTGCTGCCTGAGGCTTGGAGGCGGTCTTCTTCTTCTTGGGGGCTGGTTCCCCACCTGTAGACTTCTGCTTTGCAGGGGCCAGTGCTTCTGCAGCTTGACCTTTCTCAACAGTCTCTTCCTCCTTCAGCGACAACGCATCAGAACCCACCTTGTCATCGCGAACCCAAAGGGGAATACCACGGTTTGACCAGTTGGCCTGCTGGTCCCAATCACCAGACGCGTGCAGTTTCGACCCTTGTGTCAAGACGTGGTTCAACTGAGTCTGCACTCTGTTGACCTATTCGGAGAGATTGTCGGAGGTAGCACCAAGAAGGTACATGCGAGAATCCGGCTCGATGGACGCGATCTTGCACAGCAGATCCGGCTGATGATCAATGAACACAAACGCAGGCTTGAAGCTCTTATCCTGCTTCAGGTAAAAGAGGTGAGTGTCGAAATACCTGTAACCTGACTGCGGCCTTCTCCTTCGGCGAAGGTGCGCTGTATCGCGCCAGACCTGACCTTGCTAAAATACGACGCTGCGCCCTACTTCCCTCTACCGCAACAACTGACTTTGGTTTTCCCTGGTATGGAACTGCGCGGTGGCGCATCAGCAAATGAAGGCGCCAGGCCTCCTCTATCAAAACACCAACCCATCTCTTGCCTTCTGCCACAATTGCCTTTTCAACGCTGCAACGTGTCCGTTCGTTTTTGTGCAGACGCAGAAAAAGCACAAACAACGATTGCGCGCCCTCGTCCCCCTGTTTTATCCCTTCCCACAGTTCTTCTGCCGTGTGGTACGGCGGTTCCTCTGAGCAGAAATCGCGGAAAGCTCCAGATGGTGCGGCCACCGTCTTGTCAAGGTCCACCTCTTTTTGCAGGGGCATTGTTGCTGTGAAGAATAATTGCGTACCTGTATCTACGTAAAGATCGCTGTTTGAAAAACCTTCTTGATTTGAAACATCAACCAGTCACACAGTTTTCGCGCAGCCAATTATTCTGTGATTCGCTTGTCCCATGCACCATTTTCGGTTAACTGTAACTGTTTGGTGATCCCACATTTGACTAGTTAATCCTGATTGCGGTAGCCAGTTGCGGCGCGCTACCATCGCTGTTGGGCAGTGAAGCCAGCGGTGACCACAGTATGAGAGCTGGAGATGCCGGTGGGACCTGTATGGGCGCCCATGCAGCAGCGCCGCATCAAGGGAATGCACATGCTGTGTAGTTGGTGGATCTGTCCAAGTTTGGTTTCTATGAGCGCTTATGAGATCCATTGCGCGAGGCCTCGCGCAATGATCACCAAACCTTTAATGTTTCTCATGCGCCGTTCCATGCGCGAGGCCTCGCGCTTGAAACTGCAATTTGTTCCGCAACATTTATACTTTTCAAGATTCTTGGGTACACCATTGTTGCAGTTTATTTGCTAATCGATCCATCTCTATCACGCAATGCTGATAATGGTACTAAGTTACGTGTATAAATACGACAGGGTTCCATTTTTGGACAACTTGCCTAATGCGTCGTGCTGTAGCACATTAATCTGACACAAATGAAGGTCTTTGCGCGAGGCCTTGCGCAAAGAATGGTCACCAAACAATACTTTTCCCTGTCTCGCCCATGGGACACGTCATTCTTATAGAAATATTTATTCCGCCATACTTGTTTGCGATGGTTTTAAAATATCCATCAAAACAACTATTTTTTGATGCCTTTGGAAACCTGTCATTTTCCTACCTTTTCCTTCGTTCTTGACCATGCAACTTGAGCCGCCTAAGCTTTTCGTGGCACGCTCATGAGAGCGGTCCACCAAGGTGGGCAAGTATGTCAACGGTTTGGGTGAGATTCTGTTTCTGCAAGTAATCTCTCCAAACTTTGTTGTAGGACGGTAAGAAGGTTTCAATGGGGTCCTTGGTATCCCAATCCTTGGTATAACCCTCCCACCGCACCTTGAAGAGAAGTCTCTTGCAATAAGTACATTGACTTAATATTTTCTTGACATTATAGGTGTCCTCCTCAAACTAGGAGGGCACTCTAGCAACCTCCTCCGTGTAATTTAGAGGCACGGGAGAGCGAGGGGAGTTGACCGTTTTCATTAAACAGTCAACATGGACGTCAGCTAACCTCCGTTGGTCCACTTGAATAACATAGAGGTCGTGCGCCTTCTTGGCCACAACCTCATAGGGCCCATCCCAATAGGGACAAGTCTTATCGCCAAGATTTTTGCGTTGGCGACGGACCCATACGCGGTCCGCTTTTGAGAAAATGGGAGACATCCTCCTACTCTTATTATACTTATGAGCCATTGTCTCTTGCACTTGAATCATAGCCCTCCGTGCAAGAGCAATAAGCTCCTCACGCCGTTGGAAGTAGTGAGCGGCGTCTTGGGCCACCCCCTTAGGCTCAGCAAGAGAAGGCCCCTTAGTATGGTTGTGTTTACCAAATACAATCTTGTTAGGTGTATAACCTGAAGGACCTGTAGTCTCATGCCACACTCGTACAACGGCGGGCAAAACCTCTACCCAATTATTGCCTTTCCTCAAGGTAAGGGCTTTAGGAACGGCAGGCCTTAGCTGCTTGCCAGTATTTTCGGCCTTGCCATTACCCTGGTGCCTACCCGCGAGACACATAGTCGAGCGGGCACAAATCTTAGAACAAAGGGTTTGGAAATATTGGCCCACAAATTGTGGCCCACGGTCGGAGCATATTTCACGAGAGGCTCCGAACCTATCCACCCAGCGCTCCATTACCGAATGGGCCGCTCTTCTCCCCGTTGAAGCCGGTTCGGACCCCCGTGGCCATCTTTGGGTCACTTGGGGTGTGTATCTATGTGCCGGCAAGCCGCCATTGGCTGATATCATACTCTCCCATCCACCTGACCTAACCCGATGTGATAGTGTGATAGGTTTGGCCATTCCGGCTACGAGCGGCCATATTCAGTACCGAGGCGCCGCCAGCTGAGATTTATATACCAGAATATCAGGAATCAACAGGGTTTTTTTATCATAATGTTTCCGTAATTTTTCCGCCTTTCGTTCTGATTGTCCATGTATCGGCGACTGTCAGTTGGCTCGCGATTTTGCGGTAACCGAATGGTTAACTGTTATTTACAGATATTTTGGCGGAAACCCCGATGAAGGGTCAGATTTCATCAGTAAAGGGTTCGTTGCTTCCGCAATTTTCATATTATACACTCGCAAAATTAATCCGATTTTTTCAGACTTTCAGAATCGGATTTTCGACTTCGACATCGCCGCACTCGATATGACGAATCTCGAGTGGTCTGACATTATTCCCCGATCACGAATCAACCTTCCTTTTGTTATGCCCTTCGTTTTGCTTAGAGATATAGGCGAAACAAAGTTGATTCGTGAGGCCACTTTGAAAGATCATATCTCCGGCTCACCGCGAGTAGTCTCAATTTCGAGAATTGGGTTGGAACCGCATTGGTCTCAACTGAATTTAGGAAGCATCAAACGCCTTTGGTGTGTACACATGCCGGGTATAGCAAGGGATAATGGTCAAGAGGGTAGAAAGTGATATATAACTCTTGGACCTTGCAACCGAATATTTTAATGTGACTTTCGAGTGTACGGCATGAGTGTTGGGGTTGCATAGCAGCTTTCCTTGGGTTCCTACGTATTTTGAACGTGAAGTTATGTCCATGGAGGGTCATGGCATATCATGGTGGGAGCCACTTTTGAGGGTATGTGTTATATGCATGGTATGTGCTTCGATATGCTCACGCCCATATTATATATCTCCGTTTGTAGGAAGATATATGGAGTCGTACGTGGCAAGGGCTTCGCTCATGTCCCAATGGTGAACTCCATGGCGCTAGACTAAGTCTACCGCTCATATAGTGCATGTGGGAGGGCTTACGGAGCGACCCGCAAGCGCCAATATCAATTTGCTCATTTTCATGGTGCGTGTTGGGAGGAGGTTCGAAGGTGTCCTTATGCGTCCATATGGGGATCCAAGTGGAAGGATTGTTTGCAAAATGTCCCAAGCAATTGTGTCTTGAGTCATAGGTTGACACCATGGGTGAGCGAAGTTGATACTATTGTAATTATCTTGAATTTGGCATTATTTGCATGTTTTTGACCTCATTTTGTGGTCATTTTTGTGTTTTATGTGCTTAACTGGTTGGCTAACAGTAAAGTGCCTAGAGATCCGTGATCTATGGTATGTTGCTTATATATTGGCATATGCTTCGGTGTTGTACCTCACCATATGCCGGATCACATGGTCACTTTGCCTTGGCACACGAGGCCTCACAAAATTAGGTCTCAAACTCATGAGCTGACTTGTGAAGCATGTCATGTACATAACGGGAGGGGTTTCGGAGCCAATGATGGGATATTCTTGGGCATGGGCCTTTGGTCTATATCACCCTTGTATACTACTTTCCGGTTTGACACATGCATGGAGTATTTGAATATTTGCCGTATGATTTTTGAGTATATAATTGAATTTTCGGCATTATGGTGTGATTTGCCTGATTTTGCCATGTTGTGAGGTCATCTTCATGGGGCAATTATCCAAGCCCATTCGACTCCAAGTCCATTCAAGGTTATGTCAGGGTAGGGCATGGTCCTGAGTGCCATTCTAGGCCATGACACGCCACCTCCCCTATTGGGCTAGGATTTATAGGCTTGGGAGTGAACACATTTTTGGGGTTTGTGTAGTGACTTTTGACTCATGGCATTTAGCCAACTTATTGGACTGGGTTCAGGACATCATGTTGGTGAGTCAAGGGAAGGTCTTGAGTCCAGGGAATGAGGGGTCTATGGCTGTGATTGTGTATGTTTCCATCTTTCCCCAACTTTGCTTTATTTGTGTTCATATGCCAATTTCAGGGCTTTCCTCTTTGGTGCAATTCTTGTACATGCCCGCCACCGTGGGACGACCGGTGTGCTGAACGGAAGCCCGCAGTGTGGATTGGATTGTGGATTGGGTTATTGCTGTATTTGTGGGATCTGGTTGCTGTTCAGGGTTGGAGGAGGATTACATTTTCTATATTTCTGGATTTTGGACCCCGGAACTTGAGGAATGCAATCGTTGATCCGGAGTAAATCAGCAGGGGTAACAGGCGGAAGGGGCACAGCGGGGGCCGGTCCTGGTAGGGACCTTCTTTATGGTAGCAGAGGCGTACCTGCTGCCCCTACCTACCGCCGACCCGGGGACTTGGGCCCCTATGAGCCCTGCCCAAGTACGCCCCGGGTGCGTATTGTGGACTCGGTGGAGACCACGCCGGAGATTGGAGCCAGAGAAGAGCCGAGACGCTCAAGAGCATGGCGAACTCCGGAAGTTGAAGCCCGAATAAGTACGACATTCGGGAAGAGGAGGACTTGACATGGAGGACCTGGTCTCCATGTGCGAGCGTCGCTGCCGCAAGGCATGCAACCTCCGCTCCGCCGCGGAGGACTCTGAGGAGGCCTGCCATTCAGGCAGCAGTGGAGGACGGGCCCGGCGCTACCGGAAGCGCGGGTCACCCAAGCCCGCGGCAGGGGACGCCGGGGCTATGGATACGGACCCCAGCCCGGTCAGGCTGTGGGAATCCGAGGAGCACTCCGATGGCTATCGGACTTGCTTCCCCTCGGAGGCGGAGGAGACGCCCGCGCCGATCGCCAGGGCGCATACGGCCCCCGAGCCCGCCCTGAAGCACGACACCGAGGGCTTGGAGAGGCCAGCCAGGGCCCGGACGGCACCTGTGCCCCGGCACACGGGACCAGAGACGGAAGCCATAGGCAATACGCCCATGGGCGATGAGTCTGAGGCGCCGGGAACCGCGGGATGCGCTGGATCAGGCGGAAAGCACGCTGAGTGCCACTGCGAGCACGTGTCCTTCCTCATGGGCAAGTACCCAAAGATGGGGATGCACGCTATCGTGCATCGACTCGACCGCCTGGACAACGCGAAGGACGGCCTAGAGGAGGACGTCGCCGGGATCCTGGATGACCAGTCGGCCGCGGGAAAAAAAATGGAGGAGCTGCGAGCGGAACGGGACCGGTACCGGGAGAATCTGGAGCTGAGCCTGGAGAAGCAGCAGCGAGTGGTGGACAGCCTCCTCCACCTGGTGGAGGACATGTCAGGACGCCTGAAAAGGCTAGAGGAGCTACAGCCCCTCGCCTCGGGTCCGGAGCTCCCAGCAAAGCCGGCAGCGGCAGAGCTGGTGGAGCGGGTTAAGACCCTCCGGAGCGCCATGGATAAACCCATGGGCGGTCCGGCAGAGGCACCCTACGCGCTTCCGCGTGTTGACCCGGGTGCGCTGCCGTTTGTTCCCATGTTCAGCAAATCCACAATGCTCGGGGAACACACGGCATCGGCTGGGTCCATGCGGGAAGGGCACGTAACCACGGACCCGAGGAGCCTGACGGTACAGATGTCCCACGCCGCCCAGGATCTACCGCCAACTACGAATACCCATGCAGTTTATGCGGAAGAGGAGATCCAGAGCCAGACAATGCAGGGGCGAACCATGGGAAGCGCCGACGGACATGGTCGAGGCCACCCAGGCGGAAATCTGTGGGCGAAGGACCCCACTACGGGGATATGGACAGCCGATGGAGCAAGTCCTTCCCGCATTCCAAACCCTATGGGTTCAGGCCCAAGTGGACCGCACTCCATGGAGGAGAGGGATGTACGGGGAGTGTACTCACACCCCCCGGCCACAGGTGGTATCCGTCTCGGTGGAGTAGTGGCTGGGGACGGAGATGCCATCAGGATTGACGACCTCAGGGGAATCAAAATCCCCTACTACGATGGCAACCCCTCCAACCTGGATGACTCCATCCTGGATTGGGAGGACTTTGCCGAGGAGGTCGTCGGTGAGATGCGGGGAGCGCCGCGGGACAAGTGGGTATGCCGGACATTCCAACACCGGCTGGCACAGGACCTGAAGGAGGAGCTGCGGGATCAGATCCGGGAAGGACTGATCCGTACGGAGCAGGCCTGCCTCCAGTGGTTGGAGGATGAGGAGCGGGTGGACGCTCCGAACCAGAAGCTGGAGGACTTGTGGTCCATCCCGCTGCCGCTGGACCGCGGTGAGTTGCGGGTCCGGGAGTGGAACCGGTACCTGCGAAAGTACCGAAGATGCCTCAAGCTGGTGGAGGACTGAAATGAGGCCAGCGAGATCCGCCACCTGCTGAAGGACGTCCTCCCCGGCAACTGGAAGAAGAGAGTGGGAGACGAGGAGAAGAAGCGAGCCAAGAAGCGGGTGGCTGTGAGGATCATGGCGGCGGAGGATACCCATGCGGGTATCATGGAGTTCTTCAGGAGGAACCTGGGCGAGCCCAACCGGATGTTTGGACTGAAGAACGCCGTGTATGTGGAGGTTTTTGGAGACTCCATGGGGCAAAGGTTGCTGCGCCTCAACAACGTGGAGTGGAGGCGCGGGGAGCCGCTGAGGATGCAGGTCATCTTCGCCCGCATGAGCCTGGACGAGATCGTGAAGTACATCACGGTGGAGTTGAAGCTCAATGTGAAGAACGAGGCCCACGTGCAGGATCGACATGGTCATGGACAACGAGGCCACAGAGAAGACCGCCATCATCGGGAGATCCAGGAGGACACGGCCAACTCCGCGGAGGATGGCAGTGGAAGTGGCCAAGACCACTGGTCCCGGGAGGATCACGAGGAGGCCCATTTCGTCGCGTTTGTGGCGCACAACGTGAGGGACAATGGGCAGCAGGATCAGTCCAGATGGAGCCGGGTTGGACCCAAGAAGGGCAAAGAGCCAAGGAGGATCGGGAACCCACCGCTCTCGTTCCGAGAGTACAGGTCTCAGCACGACGGGTGCTGGGTCTGTTATGGTAAGGGAAACAACCATGCACAAGACCACCGTCAGTGCAAGGTGTACGAGGCGGACAAGAAGGCCTACTTCGCCGCCCACCCCGAGAAGAAGCCCAAGGAGCAGCGGATTTCCGATTGGAAGGCGAAGGGCGGAAACGGGGGAAAAGGCCAAGGCAAAGGCCAAGGGAAAGGCGGAGGAAGAGGCTATGGTGGTGGACCGGGCCAAGACCGACGAGTGAGGTCGATCGAGGAGGTTGCTGAGGACATGTTGAGGACGTTGGAGGAACTCAAAGCCCAGCAACGTGGTGGACAGAGTCCTGGCGGATCGCAGCCGGAAGGGGCTGCGGGAAGCCAAGTCTAGAGGAGCCCCCACGGGAGTGGGACCTCGGAGGTCTCTCCTCCGCAAATCAGTGGAATCCCAGAGAAAGCGAAGGCACATCGGGTGCCGAAGAAGGCTCCAGAAGAGCCAAAACCACTGAGTTTCGCCACTCCCAACCCCTTGAGCGCCCTGCCAAGGGAAGTTTATGTGGGCAAGGGACGTGGTAAGAAGGAAGGAGCGACCACGGAGAGCCCCGTGGACAGGCAAGACCAACCCAAGATCTACACCATCCGTGATCATACCCTCGAAGTCCTGATGCACCCGGATGTGCTAGAGTTGCATGCCGTGAGAGTCGTCCATACACCGCGTGGTGACGAGCGGCAGTTGCACTTGAAGGTGCGTGTACGGTGCGGACAAGAGGAGTTGGTGGTGGATGTTTTGGTGGATACGGGTGCCCAGGTGAGCCTGATCCGGAGAGGGTTGTTCAAGGAGGAATCCCTGCAGCCCAGCCGGAGACCGGTACACCTGAAGGTGACCAATGGAGAGATAATGGGTGGCGGCACCCATGAGGCCACTATCAGTATGGAATTCTGGGAGCATGAGCGCTTGAACCGCCCTGATCTGGCGAAGAGAAGCACTCTATCCGGGAACTTCTATGTGGCCGACATTACAGATTGGGATATGATCATGGGGTATGACTTCATGGTGGCAAACGCCATTGGAGCCCTTCGCCATCGTGCAACGCTGGTCCGGGAGGATGATGAATGCCTCACATGGCTGTCGACGGACTATGCATGCGGATCATCCCAATGGAATGCTGAGGAAGAGGATCGGATCGTTCAAGCGGTGCAAGCTGTGGGTGCCAAGTCCAGAGGAGACCGTCGAGTTCAGCTCACAGAGTATGGAATGGCGCCGCAGGTGTATGCCAGGATGATCCAGACGCTGGGAGCCGAAGCGCCCGAGACGGACGTCTTCGCTTCCCGGGATGCCCCACTTTTGCGGAAGTGTATGAGGCATTGGCATCGAGGAGACTCAGCCTGGCACAGGCATTGGGGTTTGAAGGAATGGGGGCCCATGTATTGGCATGGCTCCCTGGGGAATACCAGACGTATTGTGGAGAAGATCGTCGCGGATAGGGCGAAGGGGATCCTAGTCGTAACCGGCATAGGATCCACCCCATGTCCGCTGGAGGGTCTCAAGTCGACGCTGGACTCCATCACCCTGAACGAGATGTCATTCGGGCCAGAGGAGGAGTTGTTCATCGACGCCAAGGGTGTATCAATGCCCTCCCCCGGTCAAGCGTGGGGTACCAAGGCTTTCCTGGTGGATGGGGCGCAAGGCCAGCCCACGGGTGATGAAGCATTCATCCGTAGGGTGGAGGCGGTGCCCATGAAGGTCATGTTTGAGCCCAAGGAGGGGACGGATCAGCCAATTGATGGCATTGACGTCCTGTCCCACGCCGAGATCGACGACGTCGTCAACTACATGCGGATGGGGATGCACGACCGTGTGGCAGCCAAGAAGAGGCGGGCCATGGTCACATCTCCGCATTGGTGGGATGACAAGATGTTGGTCACCGGCAAGTACGAGAAGGATGAGTTCGTGGCGAGGGTCATGGATCACATCGCGGACCAATACGATGGTCCGGTTCGGTCGGACCCACCAACGTGGGGTTTTCCAAGAGTGGGAACCGGTAGCGACGAGCACCAGCCCGAGGCCGCAAATTTTCGAAGATTATCGGTGGGAATCGCGACCCACGACGATGAAGACGGCATATCGGACGAGGAGAAGTCGGACTCGGACCCAGAAGAGGCCTATACCGCAGTGCGGTCGGTTGTATCGATACCGAAGCAAGCGGCTGAAGAGGCTCAGGAGAACCCGAAGGTCGCCGAGCTGAAGGAGAGGCTGATCAACGCCTATCCGCGGCTATTCAGTGGCGTCGCCAACAAGAACCCTCCAGATCGTGGGAGGTTTGGCACAGCGAGGATCAAGCTGAAGCCGAACCCCAAGATCTATCGTCATCGGGAGTACCAACTTCAGGGCGATCGGGCCAAGGCCATGAAGAAGCTGTTGGCCGAGTTCATTGAGCGGGGATGGATCGAACCCTCCGACAGTGACTGGGCCAGCCCAGCATTCATCGTGCCCAAGAAGGAGAAGGGCGAGTGGAGGTTGGTGGTTGATTACAGAGGTTTGAACGAGCAGACGGAGCACGACTCGTACTCGCTTCCCCTGATCGACTCCATCCTCCAAAAACAACAGAGAAAGCGGATTTTCACGGTGTTAGACCTGAAACATGGCTATCACCAGATGCCGCTACACCCGGACTCCAGGCCCTGCACAGCAATGTCGACGCCGCTGGGGCCCATGCAGTGGAAAGTGGTGCCTATGGGCGCCAAGAATGGCAACGCCGCTTTGCAGCGCATGATGGAGGACCTATTCGGTCCTGTCCGGGACTGTGCCGACCCCTTTGTGGATGACATCATCATCGGATCCGGCACGGAAGACATGACTGAGGATGAGCTCATCGAAGCGCATGAGAAGGATCTGCGCCGAGTGCTCAGCGAGTTGGACAAGCACAACATGGTGTGTGGGCCTACCAAAGCCTCACTCTTCGTGAAGGAAGTGGAGTTCGCGGGTCACGTGGTTGGTCACGGGCAACGCCGTCCCATGCCTGGGAAGCTGGTGTCCCTGCACCACTGGGAAAAGCCCCAGACCATCAGCGAACTCCGGTCCTTAATGGGGTTCTGCAACTACTATTCGGGCTATGTCCAGATGTATGCAGAACTCTCGGGGCCGCTGCACAAAGATGCTGCAGGTGGGCAAGTTCGATGGCCGGAAGGGGAGCAAGAAGAAGCTTGCCTGGACCCCTGAGGCTGAGGATGCGTTCAACCGCCTGAAGGAGCGACTCCTGGGGCAGTTGGGGCTGTTCCTGGTGGACCCGGACAAAGGATTCGTGCTACGGACAGACGCCTCGGACTATGCCGTGGGGGCAGTCCTCGAGCAAGTCCGGGACGACGGGACCCATGTTCCCGTGGCGTTTTGGAGTCGGATCCTGGCCGAGGGCCAACGCCGCACCTGGACCGCGAGGGAAAAGGAGACGTACGCCATTGTTTGTGCGCTCAGGAAGTGGTCTGGCCCCATCGGATTGCAACCGGTGGTGGTTTGCACGGACCATCAGTCCTTGCAGAGCTGGCACAAGGAGTACGTCGACACCCCCTCGGGACCGGCGGCAAGGAGGGCCCGATGGCATGAGACGTTCGCCAAGTTCGACCTCAGCGTCATATACGTCCCGGGGAAGGACAACACTGTGGCAGATTGCCTCAGTTGCTGGGCCTACCCCGCGGGCAAGGCTTGGATGGACATATCCAGCCATTAGGACGCCGAGGAAAGCGAGGAGGCCAAGCGCATCATCGAGATGGAGAAGGCCATGGAGCAAGAGGGGGTCAAGTGCTTTGTGGTGATGGCAAACCGTACAGACCTGGCCAAGTTCCGGGGTGCCCGCGTCCAAGCTATTCGAGAGGAAACCCTCGAGCAATGGATGGTGGCCCCTGTAGAGCTAGTCAGGTTGGTGCTCACAGAGGACTGGTCGGATGACTACGCGGCATCCGAGCATTCGAGCAAGTACTGAAATGCCGTGAGCGCCCCGTCGGACGACGAGTGGCCTGAGGGCTTGACCGAGGATGGGGACAAACTGTTCCTCAAGGACAAGCTACTGGTCCCTGAGAACCGAGTGGAGGAGCTCATTGACCACTGGCACAACGCCCAGCTCATGCATCCTGGTCGGGACAAGATGCAGCAGGACCTGGAGTGGCGCTTCAAGTTCCCACCGGGGTACTACGCCATCCTGGACAAGTACTGCAGCGACTGCGCCGTGTGTCGGGCCACGAAGAGCCCCAACCACTCCACAGCGGGCGACCCGGTGTACACGGCTATACCGGAGGCCCCTATGCGGTCGGTGGCCATGGATGTATTCGCCATGCCTGAGGTCACCGTGGAAGGAGAGACCTACGACTGTGTCATCCTGGCAGTGGATAGGCACAGTGGGTATATCGTGGCGGTCCCTGGCGAGAAGTCCAAGAAGAAGGACAAGAAGGACAAGCATGGAGTGGGGCTGCAGGCCAAGACCGTCGCTAATGCCATGATCAGGATTGGCTGACATCGGCTGTCATCTGCAGCGATCGGGGCAGTCAGTTTGTGGGGATGTGGTTCAAGACGATGTGCAAGCACATGGGTATTCGACACGCCAAGACCGTGGCGTACCACAGCCGGTCGAATGGCCGAGCTGAAGTAACCGGGCGGCAGATGTTTGAGAAGTTCCGCCAGCTGCACATCGACGAACCGGGCCGGAATTGGTATAATTCGCTGTGGAGAGTACTCCAAGCGTATCACGACCTTCCGGGACCCACTGGACTGTCGCCCCATCGCATCCTGTTCCTACGGGATCGAGTGTCACGCACTCTCCCGTGGTTGAACCATGGCAAAGTGGCCCGGGATGCGAACGCCATGATGGCTGAGGCGGACGACACGGCGGCCAAGGTGTGCAAGGCACTTCAGGACGAGCATGACAAGAGGGCCAAGTACCTCAAGCAGGGAAAGGTCCAGAAGTATGCTCTCCAAGACACCGTGTGGGTGGAGCGGCACCACAAGGATGTCCTGTCCAGGCATCGGCAGGCGTCTTGGTATGTGCCGGGGGTAATCGTGCGGAAGGTCGGGCAGGACGTGTACGCGGTTCGTGTGGGGCATAACAAGATCCTGGACCGCGACCATACCCAGCTTCGTCCCCGAGCACCAGACCCCAGCGGACGTCCCGTCACCTTCGAGTTCACGGCCGGCGATGTAGACTCCGACGACGAGGGTGAGGACAACGACTTCACCGCCGAGAGGATCCTGGGGGACAAGCCGGACCCGGGGACGCCTGGGGGGAGGCTTTATAAAGTACGTTGGAAGGGATTCGCCGCGTCCAGGCATTCGTGGGACCCTCCGAGCAGTTTTGTGCCGAGGTACACCACGGTCTGGATGGACTACCTGAAGAAAAAGAATATTTCTTTGGAAGTCAAGGACGTATTGGTCCATTTGGTGGCTGCAGTAGCACCGTAATGGATTCCCCTTGGCATTTTTGTTTGTTTCTGTGCTTGGGAGACGGGTGAGGGCGTTCATCCGGGGATTTTTGGGCCTTGATTGGCCATCTACCCCCTTCACTCGATCTCCACATATATATTTCATTGTGGTATACTTATTTAGGTCGGCCGACGACGTTTCTCTATCTTTGATCCCCTTTGTCCATGTTGTAGATCAAGAGGAGACCGGATATGGCGTAAGGCACCGATTATCAGTGTCCTCACCCCTCCCTTTGGGCGTCGGGGACGCCTACGACGTGTGTGGGGCCTCCATGTGTCCTTGGGACATGGGGCGGGGGGGTTTGGAGCCCATTGGGGTCCTCCCGTCCTCTCTTCAATGACTTCCGAGCGGTAACAACGCTCTGAGAAGGGGGGTGAAGCCGGTTCGGACCCCCGTGGCCATCTTTGGGTCACTTGGGGTGTGTATCTATGTGCCGGCAAGCCGCCATTGGCTGATATCATACTCTCCCATCCACCTGACCTAACCCGATGTGATAGTGTGATAGGTTTGGCCATTCCGGCTACGAGCGGCCATATTCAGTACCGAGGCGCCGCCAGCTGAGATTTATATACCAGAATATCAGGAATCAACAGGGTTTTTTTATCATAATGTTTCCGTAATTTTTCCGCCTTTCGTTCTGATTGTCAATGTATCGGGGACTGTCAGTTGGCTCGCGATTTTGCGGTGACCGAATGGTTAACTGTTATTTACAGATATTTTGGCGGAAACCCCGATGCAGGGTCAGATTTCATCAGTAAAGGGTTCGTTGCTTCCGCAATTTTCATATTATACACTCGCAAAATTAATCCGATTTTTTCAGACTTTCAGAATCGGATTTTCGACTTCGACATCGCCGCACTCGATATGACGAATCTCGAGTGGTCCGACATTTTTCCCCGATCACGAATCAACCTTCCTTTTGTTATGCCCTTCGTTTTGCTTAGAGATATAGGCGAAACAAAGTTGATTCGTGAGCCCACTTTGAAAGATCATATCTCCAGCTCACCGCGAGTAGTCCCAATTTCGAGAATTGGGTTGGAACCGCATTGGTCTCAACTTAATTTAGGAAGCATCAAACGCCTTTGGTGTGTACACATGCCCGGTATAGCAAGGGATAATGGTCAAGAGGGTAGAAAGTGATATATAACTCTTGGACCGTGCAACCGAATATTTTAATGCGACTTTCGAGTGTACCGCATGAGTGTTGGGGTTGCATAGCAACTTTTCTTGGGTTCCTACGTATTTTTAACGTGAAGTTATGTCCATGGAGGGTCATGGCATATCATGGTGGGAGCCACTTTTGAGGGTATGTGTTATATGCATGGTATGTGCTTCGATATGCTCACGCCCATATTATATATCTCCGTTTGTAGGAAGATATATGGAGTCGTACGTGGCAAGGGCTTCGCCCATGTCCCAGTGGTGAACTCCATGGCGCTAGACTAAGTCTACCGCTCATATAGTGCATGTGGGAGGGCTTACGGAGCGACCCGCAAGCGCCAATATCAATTTTCCCATTTTCATGGTGCGTGTTGGGAGGAGGTTCGAAGGTGTCCTTATGCGTCCATATGGGGATCCAAGTGGGGTGATTGTTTGCAAATGGTCCCAAGCAATTGTGTCTTGAGTCATAGGTTGACACCATGGGTGAGCGAAGTTGATACTATTGTAGTTATCTTGAATTTGGCATTATTTGCATGTTTTTGACCTCATTTTGTGGTCATTTTTGTGTTTTATGTGTTCAACTGGTTGGCTAACAGTAAAGTGCCTAGAGATCCGTGAGCTATGGTATGTGGCTTATATGTTGGCATATGCTTCCGTGTTGTACCTCACCATATGCCGGATCACATGGTCACTTTGGCTTGGCACACGAGGCCTCACAAAATTGGGTCTCAAACTCATGAGCTGACTTGTGAAGCATGTCATGTACATAACGGGAGGGGTTTCGGAGCCAATGATGGGATATTCTTGGGCATGGGCCTTTGGTCTATATCACCCTTGTATACTACTTTCCGGTTTGACACATGCATGGAGTATTTGAATATTTGCCGTATGCATTTTTGAGTATATAATTGAATTTTGGGCATTATGGTGTGATTTGCCTGATTTTGCCATGTTGTGAGGTCATCTTCATGGGGCAATTCTCCAAGCCCATTCGACACCAAGTCCATTCAAGGTTATGTCAGGGTAGGGCATGGTCCTGAGTGCCATTCTAGGCCATGACACGCCACCTCCCCTATTGGGCTAGGATTTATAGGCTTGAGAGTGAACACATTTTTGGGGTTTGTGTAGTGACTTTTGACTCATGGCATTTAGCCAACTTATTGGACTGGGTTCAGGACATCATGTTGGTGAGTCAAGGGAAGGTCTTGAGTCCAGGGAATGAGGGGTCTATGGCTGTGATTGTGTATGTTTCCATCTTTCCCCAACTTTGCTTTATTTGTGTTCATATGCCAATTTCAGGGCTTTCCTCTTTGGTGCAATTCTTGTACATGCCCGCCACCGTGGGACGACCGGTGTGCTGAACGGAAGCCCGCAGTGGGGATCGGATTGTGGATTGGGTTATTGCTGTATTTGTGGGATCTGGTTGCTGTTCAGGGTTGAAGGAGGATTACATTTTCTATATTTTTGGATTTTGGAGCCTGGAACTTGATGAATGCAATCGTTGATCCGGAGTAAATCAGCAGGGGTAACAGGCGGAAGGGGCACAGCGGGGGCCGGTCCTGGTAGGGACCTTCTTTACCGTTAGCCCTTCATCCTTGTCTTCATGACGGGGTTTAGGAATAGGGATTGCGATGATGTAGCCGGAAAGCCGGCATACACATAGGAGCATTCGGTCATACACCTCTCTATCGTGGGAGATGGAAGGGTAGTGAAACACATCAAGCGCTATGGAGTCCATGGGCTCCATAGGTATAGGCATAGGGGTCAGGTACCCTTGCTTGCGCTTGGTGTCATGCGTGTGAATGGCACATGAGGGACACGTTTGACATTGCAGTTCCACTGCTTTGTACAACCCCTCACCTTCCACGCCATGGTTAATTTCCTTCCAGTGTTTTTCCACACTGGAGGTAGTTAAGTGAAGTGCATCATGGTATTCGGCCACCAAACGATGCACTAGCGGCGTAGGAACACACCACCGTCCATTACGGACGAGCTTGTTATCCACCAACCTCACTCCATCTTGGAAACTCCCATTCAAGGCATCTTGCCACATTTTTTTGTAGCGTTGACAATTTTGGTAGTGTTTAGCCCAATTTATCTCAAAAACATTGGGAGCATCCTCTCCATGTATAGGAGTTGCCTTCTTGTGGGATTTCCAAGATTTTTTTATCTTGACAATTCGCTCCAGTCTCCGAAGCTTTCTCTTTTGCTTCGTTCCCCCCCCCACTGGAGGCGAGGCCAGAGGGGCCGGATCACACGCGGGCGCCCCTTGAGCCCGAGGCGCCCCTTTAGACCTAGTAACAACGGGCGCCACAACCGCTCTAAATACAAGGGGGCGGGCGAGAAGTTCCTCCTTCTCGGCCGCCATCATGTACCGCACATCCCCGGCCGCTTGGGCCGTCCCATGTATGGACACATCACCCAACACCGGGTTAGCAGGGTACGCCCAACGGGACAAGAAATCACCCACGGGGTTTACGGGCCCCGGAGTGTAAACCACATGGAGGTCAAATTTAGACAACAACTCATGCCAACGTGCTTGGCGTCGAGAGGGACCCCCCACGGTTTTGAGGTCCTCCGTAGCCCAATTTTCAAGGCTACGGTGGTCCGTACAGACCTCCACGCGCTTGTTCCCCACCCAACCATGCCATTTCAGAAGCGCCGCCACTATGGCGTAGCATTCTTTCTCCCGAGGGCTCCCATTCAATTGGCTGCCTGCCAATTTGTGGGAGAAAAAGCCAAGGGGGCGTAGGGCACCATCGGGACCCTCCTGCTGTAGAGCCGCCCCCAACGCCCAATTACTAGCGTCCGGGGTGAGGACAAAGCCCTTATCCCAATCGACTAGTTGGAGGGGAACAATATCCGTAATAGCACGCTTGAGCTTCAAAACGGCTGCGTTAGCCGAAGCATTCCATGTTAGGCCTATCTTTTTGCCATTCTTATGCTTAGGCAAATGTTTCAACATCTCAATCAAAGGAGTAGCTATGGAGGCGTAGTTTTGCACATAGCCCGAATAATAGTTGGCGAGCCCCAAGAACCCCCGGAGCTCCCGAACATTATCCGGTTTGTCCCAACGCTCAAGCGCCAACATTTTCCCTGGCGCCGGCCAACGTGTGCCATTTTCCAACACATGGCCACAAAACTCAACCGAACGATCAAAGAAATCGGTTTTACTAACCGAAGCAACCACCTCCTCTTTTCGTAGTCTATCCAACACGGCACGCACGTCTCGGGCGTGGTTAGCCAATAGCTCCTCCTCCGTCGCACCGGAGATACCAATAATAATATCATCAATGTATATGTCCGCACAATCCAAACCCTGCAAAACATGGTCCATGACCCGTTGAAAAATAGCGGGCCCATTCTTGATACCCATAGGCATAACACACCATTGGTATCTCTTACCCGCCAAATTCATGGCAGTCTTAGCCCGGGACTCAGGGTGAAGGGGAATTTGATGAAACCCTTTACTCAAGTCCACAATAGTGAAAATCTTGTGTTTGGATTGATTTTCCAACATGTTTTCAATGAGGGGGAGGGGGTGTGCGTTAGGCAAGGTAGCCTCATTAAGTTGGCGGTAGTCCACCACGAGGCGCCATTTTCCGTTCTCTTTCTTGGGCACAACGAAACCGTTGGACGCCCATTCGGAGGCAGGGCATGGCCCAATCCATCCACGAGCCAAAACGTCCTCCACTATTTCTTGCTCCACCGCGGCACGCTCCCCCACCAACCGTATAGGCCTCACGGACTTGGCTTTGGTGTTCGGGTATAGGTCAAGTTTAGCAAACCCCAACCGCTCCGTACCACGGACCTTAGGGTGTTCCTGGCCTGGACGCAGACGAACCTCCCCACTAAAAACATCCCGCTCATGGTCCGCGAGGATGCGCCTCCTCATGAGCTCCACCTCCGGAGACACAATAGGCTCTTGGGTGGTGACAACGCCACCTACACGAGAAGCCGCCAACAATCGTGTGGCGCCTTTTGTTTTCCGGTAACGCTTAACGGTAGCGGCCCTCCCACCCAATAACTCTTGTTCAACTTTCGCAATGCGTGAACGCACCCATTCTTGTGCCTCCAAATCTTCGGGGGCAGGATCAAGAGTAACGGGCGCGAGGAGTTCTTTATGGGTCGCGTGATACGTGAGGGTGCGCACCGAAATAAAATGGTTAGGCACCCTTTTCATCCTCCGACTCTTCCTCCGAGGTCATGCCCGGCTCGCCATCCGTGTTGGGGTTAGAGACGGCCGGTGCCAAAACGGAGGCCACATGACATTTAGTGGCCGCCAAATTTTCCTCCGCAATGCCACCGTCCACGTATAGCGCCACCGTGGACCAACCCCGTTGAGGAAGGGGCGTGAGGCGGTCATTTTGATAGAGACAGGCTTTAGTCTCCGGCCCAGCAAGGTGGTACCCTTGCAAAGTAATTTCCATAAGGGGTTTCCACCACTCCCTATGTGTCCACTTCAACCCTACGACGATGGCTCGTAGTTTCTCTTGCCAAATTTTCGGAACACAATCGGAAAACCGATGATAGGGAGGGCACATGCAATACAATTTGGAGGGGTCCGCGGGAGTGGAAAAGAAATCTTCAAGCGGCGAAACCCAACGGGTAGCTTGGGCCATACCTGGGACCCTATTGAAGGCGTCCACGTCGGGGTTTTTGCCAAATTGTTTTTTGACACGTGCGGCCCAATATGGCGTGAGGCCATAGTCAGACTGGGTCCACATGGACCAGTCACGCCGCGTAGGTAGAACATCACGGGCAAGGGCTTCGGGAGCAAATTCAACGAGCTCCAAAGCACAAGCCCGGTCCTGTACAGGGGCCACGGAGAAAGCGGTCAAGGCATAGGATATGTGTTTCTCGGCCTCAACACGGTTAGGCAGTTCGCCACCAGGGGGCGTAATCACAATGGCCGGGGCAGGGTGCGTAGGAGTGACCGCCCCAATGACTGGAACGGTTAGGCCCCACACGGACTGACGTGACACCTTACCATGAATGGGTTTAACCAAAAATGGTTTGCCGGTTCGTGGAGCTTCACGGAAATCCTCAATCCAAAAACGGGGGTGCACTGGATGGTGAGAGTACAAACAATTGAAACGGGCAAAATGGCTCACACAATGTTCGTAACCCGATGGGTGCCCCAAAACCATATCCGAAGGTAAATTCGGGACAAGGTACGAGGACACGCCATACTGGGCAACACGAGGAAGTGAAACACTACCATCCACAACCCCCGTAAATTAAATTTTGACGTCTATTTGCTCGTCCCCCCCCCCGGCAAAGGCGTCCCATTATCGGCTTGGAGTAGGCGCCTCCGTTTGGAGGGATTCATATTTTTCGGAGAGTTGGTCCCCAAAAACATTGGGGTTGGCCAAAGCGACCGCGTGGCACCCAAATTCCACCAAAACAAGGAGGGCCTTGAGTTCTACATTGGGCAAAACAACCTGAACAGAAAGTTCGGTTTGAATCTCACTAGTGAGTATATGCCCCTTCATGACTCTCGATGGAACGAGAGCCACGGTAGTGTCACAGGGGTGCCCGAGGGTTTCTTCTTTTGAAGGGGGCGCCTCTCGGTACTCCTACGGATGTCCGCGCCCGTTCGGCACTCCTTTGCCTCCTTTATCGCCCTTGCCGCCGCCACCCTTATAACCACCACCACCCTTATCACCACCGCCACCCTTATCGCCACCCTTAGGCTTACCACCTTTAGACTTACCCGCAATGTTCCAATGAGTGTCATTGCACGGAGAATTAGGCTTACACATCCAAAGGGTGGTATTGGTGGCACCCCAATCAATCCAAGACATGTCCATCTCCGTTTGTTTACGTGTTTTCCAATGTTTGGAACACAGAACCCAAAAGGTAGGTGGCGGTTTAGGCCCGGGGTCGACGGGTTTCTTCGCCGGAGGTTTAGAGTGACCCATGGCGATGACGGAGGTGTCAGCGGGTTCGGAGGTGTTAAGGTCCGCCGTAGCCTCCGCATTAACCGCATTCACCGCGGTTCTATTGTGAGAAGGGCGATGAGTGTATGTCACCGTCGTCTTGTCTCCCTTATTGAGGCGTTCGAGAGCTTCCCTCTCCGACACGCTTTTATGGGCAAGGGCGTAGATTTCCGAAGGGTTCAAACGAGGCCTACGTTGCTCCACTTTCATAGTGTAGCCGCGTGTGTGAGGTGTATTGTTGAGTTGCAAGATCCACTCCTGTAGGGACGGGTCTTTGCAATCAACTATCACCCCCGGCCCAGAAAATGAAACAATCTCAGGAACCGTAGTGCAACGTTGAGCGCTATATTTCTTGAGTTCTTTTTCGAATGGGGCGCGACCCGGCGAAGGGTCAAGGCCACTAAAGTCCACCACATAGCTGTCTGGGATATTCTTGGCCTCCTGCTTGACGACTCTCTCCTGATCCACGGGAGCTTGCTTAGGAGCTGCTCTCGGATCACATGGGGACGAGTTTCATTGCTCAGAGGCAACAAACGTTGCCAACGAGCATAGAAATCTTCAAGGTCGATGAGGGTCACTTGCCCTTTAACCACCCTGGGGGTGAGGGCTCGCCACCTTTCATCGGCCCTTCAGGGGTCGTACTCGTGGAAACGTTGTTCCAAAAAGTCCAACAACTCTTTGAGGGTGGGGGCCGTGCGTGTGTGGTGGGTGGCCTCGGCAGCCCGGGCGTTGATGATCGACTTTAGCCATGGGGGCAAGGTACTCAAAATCATTTTTGCCTCGTTGGCCTTTCGGTATATAGGATCACACCCCCCCAACCATTGTTGAAGCTTCTCCACCAACTCGTCGTAGCTATCTAGCTGCCCATTAAATTGCGGTTTAGGCATATCACTATCCTCCACCGCTTTGGTGTAACTATTTTGCACCATAGGCATTTAGTACGGGTGGTAAGTTGGGGGAGCCATGGTTGGGGGTGCACCTCCACTTGCACTTGGTGCAACTTTCACTGGAGAGACTGTACACGTGTCCGTAGGATGAGAGGGCGTGTACGAAGGTTTCCCAGGGGAAGTGAAAACATTTTTCGTGAGGGGATTAATGTTTCCCAACGAAGAGGAGTTCTCCTCCTCATTGGCCCACGGGGTCGTAGGCTCCGTGGGGTGTTCTTCGCCCTTAGGCGTCGCCCTCCACTCGGGAATAGCAGGTTCCTTCTGCTTTTCGGCGGTTCCCCTCCACGAAGTAGGTTCTTGGGGGTGGGGGTGTTCGTGGTGTTCTTCCCCCCCCCTCGGCCACCCCGAATCCGGACACGCGTTCTGATGGTAGATGCAATCGTGGGATGGGTGGACGGAGAAAGGAAGGACACACTCACCACCAGATGAACCGGATGGCGCGCGCACGGGCGCCATAGGCGCCGCCGGTTCAGGACCCGAAACGGGTGGAGGCGCCGATGGCGGGGGCAGGACCACCGTAACGGGTTCCGCAGGTGTGGAGTACCAGTAGTCCCACGCATCGATCCTAGATGCAACGGCGGCGTAACATGTAGCGAGCGACTCCACTGCGCTAAAGCACTTAGCCGTGTTGCCGTTGGACATCTTAAGATGATCTGCCACGCTAGCCTCCGCCACCTTAGACTCCCGTCGTTTACCCTGAACCGCCGCGTCAAATTTAGCCAATGTAGACAAGATTTGGGTCATCCGGTCCCCGTAGGACTGACTGATGCCCGCGGTAGAGGCTACTGTCTGAGAAAGTTCCTGATGGGATCGCTGCAACTCTAGATTCTGAGCTCGCAGGTCCTTCACCTGTGCCATCAGAGATTGGATGCACGTTTCATAGTGCACCACACACCGGGGAGAGCCACAGGTGTGCTGTAGGTCGTCCTCCCCCCGTGTAGGAGTGGGGCCCCCAGAATGTCGAAAAGATGGACCTCCCCCTCCACGAGGAGAAGATGACCCACCACCGCCCCCCCCAGCAGCCCCCCCTGCCACGGAGAGACCAGAGGGCCCCCCCGCAAGCAAGACGGGGGTGTGGGGCACGCAGCAACAGGTGCTGGCGCCCCCCCAATAGAGGGATGTCCCCCCCCCGGACCCCCACCACTAGATGCCGAACCAGGTGCGGGATTACTTGCACGTGCTCGACGTAAGCCACCTGGCGGCGGCGGTCTGACGGCGGAGGGGGAACAGGACCAACAGTATTCGGCCGTGGCCGTGGGGATGGGGACTCGTCCACCACAATATACTGTGGTGACTCATGAACCACCATAGGTGATTGGGTTCTCGGATGGGAAGCAAAAACAGGCTCCGATCCCGTTGCAACCTCTGGATCCCCCCCCCAATTCGGCAGTTGGGGGTCCTCCGTAGGAGATGTATTTGTGGGGGGAGAGACCAAGTTTATTGGGAGGGTTGCTGAACCTCCCTCCACCGGATTCCCTCCCCCCCAGCACAGATTGTTGACCTTCGGCATTGCCGGAGAATCATCCACTAGGGATGGGCGATCTTTCGTGCCACTCATAGGCACTGGAGATGTAGTACCGACCCGGTATTCCGTAGGCTTCGGAGATTCGACGACAAGACACGGGCGGTTTTTGACGCCGCTCATAGGCACCGGGGACTCTTCCACAACAATGAACTGAGGGGCCGGGGAGTCCTCCACCGTGATGTAGTGGGGAGCCGGGGATTCTTCCACAAGCATGGGGCGATCTCTGGTCCCTGACATAGGTTCAGGAGGTGCAGGCGACGAGGCAACGGAAATAGGGGAATGATGGAGTTCATGACGTTCCAACACTCCAATCTCCTCCTCCTCATCGTCGTTTCCCTGTTCCAACACCAGGGGGAACCACTGGTCACACTCATCCTCCTCGATTTGCGTCGGGGATTTCTCGAAGATCGTAGGATTTAGCCTGGATCCGCTTGGGGGATTGGGATACGCTCCAAAGGCAGGAAATTCCTCCACCAGGGAGGGAAACCGCCGCGATCCACTCATTGGAGTGGGCGACGATTCCACCATAGTGGGGTTCTGCCTAGTCCTCGACAGGGCTTGCTGGATCAGGGCCACGGCCTCTCGAGCCGGACCCAGATGGCCATGAGGATCAGGCGTGAGCGCGAGGACTCGACGGTTTTCAGCGCCGAGTTGGTCAACAATGGGGCTGATGGGCCCTGCCGCAAACAGGTTTTTTCTGACCTGAGGCCCTGGCAACCCCCCTAGTGCCGGAGGAGTGCCAGAGTCAGCCACGATAGGCCCCATTGGCGAAGCCATCGTACCCCAGTCGGCAGTGCGTGAGGGTGCAGCGTTCGTACGCTCGATCAGCCCAGTAGATGAGTGGATTACTGCCCGATTCTCGGCGCTAGTAACGGTTCCCGAGCCCATAATAGGCAATTGTGGTCCTCTTATCGCTCTCTGAGGGTGGCTGTCTATTTCCCCTCCAACAATCCCAGGTACACCAGCTGGATTTCGATGATGGGGGGCCCCGATGGGAACAATCGAGGATTTCGGAAATTTAGGATTTGTAGCCACTTGGGGCTTGGCCCGTTTTTGCGGCCCCTGCCCGGTCGATGGGGTCAGGGCCGAGGAGGTCCTGAGAGTGGGGACCTGGACACCCTCAGCTATCCCTCCCGGGGAAGAGATTTTAATTTGAATTTGGTGCACGAGGTCTTGGACCGATCGCTTTCCGTGATGCCAAACGCCCAACAGAGACGAAAAACTTTCGCCTCTGCTACCATGAAACCAGACCGGGTGGTCAGGAGCAGAGGTCGCAGTGGCATGGGCAGCAACATTGCTTGGCACAGAAGACATAACGATAGTGTTGACTGAATAGTATCCTGCAAACAGATATGGTACACATAGCCAATGAAATACCTGATATGCACATATGAGAAATCCACCCTATCATCCACCAATTGATATAACTACTGAACATCCAAGATTGCCTTATCTATCCCACATCCTATGTCCCTAACAAGGAAATGGAATATGATATACCCTATCCCACATATATCCCATACATAGGGCCACATAATGTTCCCTTAGGGGTAAGATGCCAGGGTAGGGTTGTGATCTGCTTCAACCCCGCAAAAGAATTTCTGATTCGCACAGATGCATCTAAATATGCAGTTGGTGCATCCCCGGAGCAGGCGGATGCAAACGGTGACTATCGTCCAGTAGCCTTTTTCAGCCACAAGCTCCAGGGCAGGGACTATCTTGGCCAGCGAGCGTGGTCTACCAGAGAAAAGGAGACCTACGCGCTGATAGGGGCCTTGCAGAAATTTGGCGCATGGATTCAGTCCACGGTATTGACGCGTTCCCGTGGGGGGCCCGGCCACGGGACGCTGCGGCGGACACGCACAGGCAAGCAGGCAAGCAAAGCACTGCGCTCACAAGGGCATCCTCATGCTCGTGTCATGTGACAAAGCGTTTCAGGATCCTTGCCACTCTGAGACAAGGGAACAAAAGTATGTACAGAAACACATCAGGATATGTACACATGGGGTTAAGACTGGACTGGGGTAAGGGCATCACAGGGCAATAGACACTCAGTCCCAACTCATATCCCAATCACAGGTCCGACCCTCCCAGTGGCTGGCAGGGGCGGGGGCTCAAACACAACCCATGCCCTACTCAGTCCGGACCCTGAAACTCTGCCAAGAGGGGAGGGTGTCCCGCCCAGCCACAGGCGAGTTCCTGGGAACCAAGGGGCCCCAAGGCCAACTGACAGTGGCTCCCTATGCCCCCTTAACGGCAGGTCCCAACTCCCCTCTGAGCCAGAGATAAGGCCCCGCCATTATCCCCGAGGAGTTGGTAGCTGAAAACGGGCTGTTTCAGCCCAAACTGATAGTAGCTCCGAAAACTCCAAAATTGACCCCTCGTCTGGACTCGCCAGAGGTAGGGACGAGGCAACTGACCCTATGCCCTTCGCGTACGAACTCCCTGGAGCCCTCACCCAACCTGGTTCCCTCTGAGGTCCCGGCATCAGGGCACCACGGGTTCATCAAGTGGGGTCATGATGCCAAAATCACCAAAATTGGCGTCATTCCCACGGGTGATTCGCCCGGCCAGGGCAAGGCCAATGGCTCACAGGAGAGGAGGCAGGATCTAGGACCCATATCTGAGTGCACAACTTAGAATTAGGTCCGGACTCCTCATGGCAAATGAGATATGGGGCCGCCAATTGACCACACGGGGGGGTGAAATTGGGGTCCCAAAAGGGGGTCATTTTGGCTGCTCAAAATGAGCCAAAATCCGGGGTACCCCCAATGGTATATCTCCACGCCGGCTTGGAGATCGGATCCTCTATTCGATATGTGATCCACTGGGAGTCCAACAAAGACTCCCATGCCCTTGGCTCTCAAAGATCTCCATGCCACTCGGCGTGGTGACAATCGAAATTGGGTCCACAATTGCGAAAATGGCAAAGTCGGTCGTCTCGGTCGACCGTCCAGGGTAGGAAACCTTGGCGATATTGGCGCGCCAAGCCTTGATTCACAACCCTTGATATCCCCTTTGGTCCCATGCCCTGGGTTATGGCTTGCTGTCACACTGGCTGCTTGCTGTTCATCGAGGGGATGAACACGCGGATGGGGCAGAAAGCAGCATGCGGTGCAAAGGGGGAGATCATGGATCGCACCAAAAGTTGAATAACTTCAAATGAGCCAGAGGAGCAAATACGAAACTCAATGGCGTTCAACCCTTGGTCATCTGCTACAATATTCGCCCTTCCTTCCTGGCTAGATCCCGTGCCCCATGGAGATATGGTAGTTCCAATATGGCATACAATGGCAAAAACAGCGAAATTTGGCCAAAATGGCCCGCACTCATGATTCCAAGTAAGAAAAAGTCACTGCCATGTCTTTCTTGGAGGGCTTGATCCAGGCCAAGCCCCCCTTAAAACCCTTTTGTTGATGCTAAGACAAACTTAAATGTTTTTATCACTCTTTTATTGCCTAAAGTACACTTCCTCAAAGTAACTAGGGTTGTGACCCTAGCCCCCCATGAAGTTCACCCCTACCACTCAACTGAGCGGAGGTACCTTCCTTCATGGAGGATATACCGAAATAAAACAGGCATTTCATGCTTTAGGCCTTGGAGGTTAAGCCTAGTGGTCTCCCACCCCAAGACCCCTATACTCAATTGTTTCTACCACTTATTGTGGTCCTACTTTGTAACTGTTTCTGAATTCAGTTGCTTGGCCAAGTCATTTTCTGTGTGGTCCTGACATCTATGCCCCACATTCCTAACCAGCACCATTACACCCAAAAGAGTGCACATGAAGTGCCTAATGCTATCTCTGAGGCAAGAGTCAGACCAATTTTCATATAAAATCTTTTGTATTATCCATTTGTGATTGAATCTATGTGTATAAACCTGTTATGTCTATCTGCAGCCCTTCTGTGTTACACTGGATTCCAAAACCAATCATTGATTCGATTCATATCCTGTTCTTGCTCTACTTGCTGCTTTGGTTTGGGTTTTCAACTACAAAACCTGCAGGAATACATCAAAAGATCTAGGGCATAATTCAAGGACATCTTTCCGGTAGCAGAGACAGACCCTTGTGACCTTTTGAACCGACCCTGAGAAGAAGTGCAGCACAAAAGCTCAACAGCAAGTTCATCATGTCCACGCCAAGCGTCAGGACCTGGCCCATCAGAACTGTCCAAGTGCAAATGGGCAGCATGGCCCACCCAATGAGTGAACCACCGTACCGAGCTCCACATCATCTCAGTGGCGCATCTGGGTCCCAAGGAGATCCAGAACGCAGAAGGGCGGAAGAAAATAAAGGCCTTACCACCGAGGCCTTAGCAGCACACGGTGGAGACAGCTTCAGTCACCTCCACAGACGTGTGGCTGCCTCAGTATCCAGATCCAACTGCCCGGCTTCATCCTCAACAGTGATTGAAGGACCTGAGGAGTATGAGGAACTGAGGAAGAAGATGGATGAGTACATCCTACACGAGGAGTACTACAAATCCATTCGTGGGGAAGATGGAGAGGAGCAATTGGCTGTACATGGATCCAGACCACGTACAGACCTAGGGTCCTACGCGCACTCTGGTCCGCCGTCCACTGCATCCCTGCCAAGACGAACAAGACCTGAGTATCCAAGACCATGTTATCCAACTCCAAGGGCTCCCGAAGTGGGCCCGACTCGAGTCCAAGAACAACATCTTCCAAGGCCAACCTACAGTGCCCTGGATCATACGGCCGAGCTGTTGGCCAAACTCCTGTCTGGATCAGAAGATCCAGATGTGACGGCCCTATCGGAGGCCATTAAGGCTAAACTGGGTATTGCAGAACCCTTACCCAAGCCAGAGTTGCCCTCTCTCTCTCCAGGACTGAGTACCCTGGCCGAAGATCTCAAGAGATCAAGGGTCTCAAGGCTGTTGCCTAAGGTCACCTGCCCCAGCCCCTTTCACCCCCGTGCCAGGACAGTGCCTATGGCTGATCTACAGGACGTTCCTGTCACAGAGATTGAGAGAAGAGGCCTGTCAGCCCTGGCACCTCTTGCCGGCGTGTCGCCTTCAGGCCTAACTCCGGGGGGTGGGAAGACGGGCAGACAAATTGCCCAGGCGAACATCCAGCTGGAACTGCCGGAGTTCGACCCCAAAAAAAATGCCCGAATGGGCAGAAGAATTTGCAGAGTTCCTTTTGTTGACTGGCCAATCCCATGTGGATGTGGCCACCAAATGTTCACTGCTAAAACGCTCATGCAAAAAGAAGTTTTTGCAAAAACAGGTGAAACAGATTGTGAAAACCTGTTCTACCTGGGCAGAGGCACTCCTGAGGTTGGAGAAAACATCCCCAGTCTATGAGACTGACCTCAGCGTACGCACACAGATCGAGGAGCTACCTATGCTCCCTGAGTTTCCATCCGCTGCGCGAATTTCTGAGTATGTGTGCGACTTGGAGTACTTGTTTTCGAGGATGAACGTGGGCTCCTACGGAGCCACTGAGCCCCACCTGTGGCTCATGAGTAAGATCCCCCAGCGTACGTGGGATGATTGCCGCTCCACCTCTGAGAGGAAGAGCAGGACCCACTAGTACGATGAACTGGTGGATCTCTTGATTGAGCTAGCTCTTGAGAGAGAGAATGACTCCCACATGGAGAAATTCCTCAATAAGCATTTGGGACGAGGTGGTACCCCTACCCCCCAACGTGGCGAAGGGAAAGGGCATAAAAATCCCACTAACACCAACCAGGGAGGTGGTAAAGGGAGGGGTAACCTACGTGCCATGAACGAGGTTAAACCTGATGCAGGTACACCCCCCCTGTTCTACTGCAGACCTGTCAATGACAAGGGGGGACCTTGTCATGCCTCTGACTGTGATCTCCGCAGTGGCTGTATGCTGCAGATGAAACGTCAGCAGCATACCAAAGATGGGAAAACTGTGACCCATCAGGACCATTTCAGGTGTACCATCACCTGTGGTTACTGTGGCAAACGTCGTCACTACGAGGACGAATGCCACATCAAGAAACGCGAGAGTGACAAACTCAAGCGTCAGAAGGCGGAACGCCAGAAGACCCAGACGCCCGCCAGAAATCCCCCGAATGGGGATAAAGGTGGTAAAGGAGGTGGCAAAGGGGGTGGCAAAACTGGACCCCCTAACCCCCAGAGGCGCTCATCAGCGCCCGTTGCTACACCCACTCCTGCTGCTACACCCGCTCCTGCCGCAGGTGACCCTAAGAAACGCCCCCAAGGGGATAACGCTACCCCTGAGGGGAATAATTCCAAGAAGAGGCGCTTGGCCTGGATGGCCAAGTGCCTCGTGGCTGCAGGGCTGGATGTGAAGTTCCCTGATGAGGAATAGGGGGGCGGCTCCGAAGAGGAGGACTTGGTTTTCTGGATCCTCGTGAAAATCGGGGATCAGGTTTTTCGAGCGGTGCTTGATACCGGTGCAACACTTTCCATAGTGGCCTGGCGCCTGCTAAAGACTTTCCAGAAGACTAAGACCGTGGCCATAAGAGTAGGGGATGGGCATACCATCCATTCCTTGGGGGGGGTCGATGTGACTATATGTCTGGGCGACGAAACCGTGGCCCAACACTGCAGAGTGTTGGACACTGACGCCTTTGACATCGTCATTGGCACCGACTTTCTACGAAGAAACCCCCAGGTAAAAATGCTGTCCCTACAGCGTCCCTATTCTTTGCACTGCGACTTTGGCAGTGGGCTATTCTCCGTTCCTTTGGAGCTGTCAGGACGAAAAGAGTCTGGGCTGCGCTACGCAGCCAAGACGAACTATCGTACTGAAAACTACCAACTGGCCCGTCACGTTCTTGAAAATGGACTGGCGGCCCTTCAGGTAAACCTGGATGAGATCCAGGTGGAATTGTTTGCGAGCCAACAACAGCACATCATGCAGTTGTACTGCTCGAAACAACTGAACAATGCTTTCCGTTTCTTCTCGAAAGCAATGGGCCTAGCGTATGCTAACCCTCCCTTCTCCCTACTCGCGAAGGTTCTAACCAAAATCGCTTATGAGGGAGGAAGGGTTGTTATGTGCACCCCTGACTGGGGTTGCTCTGGTGAACATGCTTACTGGCGCCGTATGCTAGATCGAATGACCGTGGGAAGAGTGCAACTCCCCGACGGCCCCATCTATGTGCCTGAGGATTCAGACACAGCTATGCAGGCCCCTGAGTGGGCCAGTTTCCTGTCCATCGTCGATGGATCTCTCAATCCTGTACCCCTGTGTGACCTAGACCAGGTGCTACTGAAAGAGGTCATGGCCGAAAATCGCGGCCTGACCCTTTATGATCTCAAAAATCGATCTCCTGAGCACCTATCTGCCACACTTACAGGGTGTGAGTCTCCCGATGACTATCTGGAACCTGCAGCTGTAAAAGAGGATGCTGACGACCAACTGTCTGAGATCGCCAACACTATTCCCTTTGTTGATCCCAGCTGTGTTGACCTAAAACACAGTGCTTTCCTAGCCCAGCTGTTGCTAGAGGAGGTAGAACTAGAGTCAACCTCTGAACCCGCTTCCCCTGTTGGGAAGCCAGTGCTACACACGCAGCCTGTGCACACAGGTGAACCCGTGGCCCGGAGTGCTGATGCTCTGGCGCGGCCTGCTGCTAATAACATGCCATTGTCTGAGCATGACACTCAAGAACTCCGGCGGCTGTTGTACCTGAAGGCCGAAGGTATTGAGCGCCAAGAGCGGCTGCAATACCTCAGACAGACCTGGAAATCCTCCATCTGGTCTGAGGAGGACGATGAGTCCTATACGCTGCCTGATCCAGAGATACCTCTAGTGTATTCTCTACACTATGGGCAGCAATGTCCCCCTGAGTGGGACGATGGTACTGTGCCTGCCGAAACTGCTGATCGGCAGAAAAAGAAAGAACATGGAAAAAGCAACCTCCATGCTGAGGAGGATTTCCTTCAGAAACTCGAGAGTCTTAACCTTGACCCCCGCCTGAAGAAACTGCTGATAACCTTTGAGGAGGGGTTCGGCGCCTTGCCGCCTCCCCTTTCTTGTAAAAAACTGGTCCAGATGGACCTGAAATTGAAACCAGAATTTGAAAAGACGCGAGTGAGGCGTCGTCCCTATCCCGCTCCACAGGAACAGGTTGAAGAAATCGAGCTCCAGATCCAAGAATGCATTGATGCGGGCCTCGTTGAAGAGTATAAACACGGGGACTATCCCCATCACTGCAGTCCCTGTTTCCTTGTTGCTAAACCAGGGTCGACTGCCCTACGTCTTGTTGTAGACTATGGTGAGGTCAACAAGAAAACCCAGAACCACTCAGGGAGTATTCCTAACATGGAAAGCACCCTGGAGCGTTTTGCCAAATGCAGGTATAAGACCAAAATGGACAAACGCTCTGGTTTCTGGCAGGTGGACCTAACCGCCGCAGCTCAGGAGCTGCTGGCCTTTATAACCCCTAAGGGTCGTGTTTTCAAGTGGAAGGTTATGCCTTTTGGGGTGGCTAATGCCCTAGCGCTCTTCCAGGAGCTTATGAACAAAATTTTATACATACTGAGGCGCAGGCCTCTAGTACAAGAGTTTATTTCCCGGGGTGCAGAAATGGAGGCTCACATCGACGACGTGAGTTTGGGTACTAATGCCAAAGAGGACCAGGTCCTTCTCCTCCGTGAATTTTTCATTGTCTGTCAAGAAAACCATCTCCGAATCAAACTCGAAAAATGTGAGTTTATGAAAGAGGAGATGGAGTATTTGGGTTTCGACGTGGGGTATGGCTGGTGGAAACCAGCCGCGTCTAAGATGCAGCCCCTACAGGACATGCAGATTTGCGATGACCCTAAGAAGGGTCTACACGATGTGAGGAGTTTTGTGGGCGCCTGTAATTTCTATCGGCGTCACATCCACAATTTTACTTACTCCTCTGCACCCCTCACTGACCTGATCAAGAAAACTACTCCCTGGAGGTGGACTTCCAGAGAGGAAGAGTGTTTCCAGGAGTTGAAGAAGAAGATTGCCTCCTCCAACTGCCTGGGGGTGCCCCGCCCTGAGGGCGAGATAGTCCTGATCACTGATGCCAGTGATGTAGGGGGGGGTGGTACGATCTACCAATGGCAGGAGCTTAACCCCGCTGAACTAACCCACTGCCATTATCGTACTACTGGACTGAACCGTGATGGTTCGTTGAAACATGACTATCCTATCAGTGAGTGGCGACTGGTACCACTAGGACACTGGAATTGGAAATGGAACCAAGCGCGTTCCAACTACAGCACCTATGACCAGGAACTCCTGGCCGGTATGTTGGTGCTATCGTCACAATCCTGACTCCTGGGATCTAACCCTATTGTCTGGCTATGTGACCAGGAGCCTGTGAAGTCTTTCTTAGAAGGGCCCACCACCAGAAAAAGCAAAGCTAAAACGGTGGTGGACTTACCTGAGCCAATTCAGGCTGACAGTGCATCATATCCCCGGGATTAAGAATGAACTGTCTGACTATATATCGCGCAACAACTTCGATGCGCTTATTGGTGAGAGCTCTGAGGCGCTCGCCAAAGAGGCTTTCCAGCGTATGGATGTCCAGCTTGACCTGTCCATGCGCACTGCTGGAATCCTGGAGGGTTGGAGTCTAACCGACTATCAGTCAGAGTATGAAGAAATTCTCCAAACCCTCAGCACTGGTCTCGAACCCCTTGTCATTGACGGGCACCAGTGGTATAAAAACAGTCAGTACCTCTTCTACGAGGACCGAATTGTGGTGCCTGAGGCACGACTGGATGGGTGCCTACAGTGGTCCCATCTCAGTTCTGGTCACACTGGCGCTAATTGCTCAGTGCACTTCTTCCGTGAGTGTTTCTACTCTAGTCTAACCCTGACTGAACTGAGGTCGCGTATGCAGACCATTGTGGATGCTTGAGGCTGTCATGCCAGTAAGCAGAGCGACAGTAGGGATAGGGGCCTGATCTCCAGCTTACCCATACCCTATTGTGCTAACTCTCTTCTCTACGTGGATTACACCCACGGCCTACCACGCTTTGGCGGCTATGGTAGTTGCCTCGTGGTCACCTGTGGTCTATCTCGCTTCACCCGTGTGTTCCCTTGCAATAAGAAAATCACAGGTGAGCAGACTGTGAAAATGTTGGTCGAACAATGGTTCGAACCCTATGGAGCACCTAAGCAGGTGCACTCTGATGAAGATGTACGCATCCGCAGTGACACTGGGTGGTACAAACGAGTGCTAAATGCCCTCAACGTGGAGGTAACCACAGGTGTGCCCTATACCCACACGTCTAACCCTCTCTGTGAGAGACAGAACCGTGTGGTGGAGCAAAACTTAAGAATCCTGATGAAACAGGAGCGCACCAAGGACTGGGTACGCCTAGTGCCCTGGGCGATGCTGTCCATGAACTCACAGCGGAGCTCTTCTACGGGTTTCACCCCCCAAGAACTGTTCCATGGAGGACGACCTGCTTGGTTCTTCAAAACCCCCTTTCCTGAGGACTTCAAGAGCCCTGTGGGAGATTGGCTGGAACACAAGCAGTCTCAGGCTAACCAGGCTGGTACTAACCTAAGACACATTCGTGACCGTGAACAGAGCCGACGGAACCGCCTACGGCGACCTGCCAGCTTCAAGGTTGGTGACCTTGTCCTGGTACAACCTTCACGCCTACCCTCATGGCCACGTAACTGCCTACAGGACCCTTACTTTGGACCCTATCGTATCATCAGGATAGATGGATCCAGGATCCATGTCAGGTGCAGTCCACGTCTAGGTGGTGAACTGCTGTGTGCACCTAAGCAGTTGAGGCACTATCACTCCCCTGACGACTTGTCTTGGGATGAGTGGCGCCTCAGCGACAGTGAGGTTGAGCGTATAGACCTAGAGAACGCTGCCAGTCCAGAGGAGGCAGACGAACTCGAAGAGATGACTGCCGACGAGATGGCAGTCGATGGTTACTACGTGGTTGCAGGTATTGCTCGCCACGAGTATAAACAGGGCTGGAAATTCCTAACCCTGTGGGATGGCTATGGGTTGTCTGGGGCAACCTGGGAACCTATGTCAGCCTTCATACAACCAAATGGGAGTATCAACCCCTTCTTCTGCACTTACCTCGTTGAGAACAACGAGGGTCAGCTCCTAACCCGTGCTGAGACTATGTCCCAGCGTAAGAAGCGAAACTCATTTCCCTGTGTCGGTCTACTGACAGGTGCAGTGAGCACTCTTCTGCAGACGTGCCTGAGTATGGGTGTAAGAGCAGTTGTCACAGTTGCCCCGCATTGCATCGCAGGACAGGACCGTTAGCCCCCCGTGACAACCACTCCCTGGCCGAAGGCCATTGGTTTTTTCACAGACTACTGCTTACTGAGCACTGCACTGACCCTGTCTGTGCCCTGCAGACCCATGCCTATGGTTTCCAGCGTGAGCCAGGTGGCTGCTTATCAGGTTTGCAGCCACCCAGCGAGTGTTTGCCTTGTTGACCATGTGTTGCATGGGTACTGCCCTAATGTAATGACCTTGGAGAGCCAACGAAGAACGCTGGCTTACTACACCAGGGGGGAATGACAAGCAAGGTGTTATGAGGCAAGGTGTGTCTTCCCTCCTTGGGGACAAGCGAGCCCACAGTTAGGACCCCTGACTGGTCCAGACCCATGGGGTTCTACCCTTCCTTACTGGGTTTACCGTACCCCTATGTGTGCTACGTATGTCTGTGTGTGTCTCACTTCTCTCCCCAGCGTGGCTCCCGGAGACCGGGCTTCGCTGACGTCGGACCGAAGGACCTAATCAGGTACTATTACCACTCCTATGGCGCCCAATTTCTGTGCTGGCGCCTATCCTTGGGGTAGGACGGCAAAAGCCCTACCTACTAGAGGGGAGGGGTGGCCAAGTGTGCTAAGGGCATACAAAACGCCCATTTTTGCTACAGGCCAAAAGCTAACGCACTCCCCTGCCCACGAGGAAAAGCACGCGGGACAGGAGACACCACTACACTACACTCACTAACGCCAGCACCGGCCTTCGAAGGCAGGGTGAGCACTCATCACTTGCACTCACCTCCTGCAAGGCCTGCTGACCCTAACCCCTACACACGCTACTGGGTGCTGCTGTCAAAGATCACTCAGGCCCTAATGGCCCTCCTGTGAAGAAGACAAGAGAACACAGCGCTCCTAAGCAGCTGTGGCCTAACAGGGGACGCCACAACGCGTTTCCCCTGCTAGGGCTTGGAGGGAAGGGGTGCTCTCGTTGCGTGCACAGCGCAGATGTCGTTGAAGTCGAACTGCCCTCGCCAGTACTGGCTGAGGCACAGTGATTTGATTTGTGATCAGCGCCCCTGTTTTGCTGGGGCAGAAAAATGGATAGCCGCCGAAGGCAGCTGCTGCGTGCACAAATCACCCTTAACCTCTCCCACCTGTACAACAGAGGCAAATGAAGGGGTGTTTGCGGCGGAGGAACCAAGCCACACTCCACGTATTATACGCTTCTCAGTGTGACCTATAATACACTGTCCGCAAACACGCTGACGGATCAGCTCCCCTGTCAAGCAAGCAAGCGTTAAGAGACTCCTCAGGTTCTCTTAAAGAACGTACCGAGGAGCCTCTGGGTAACCTAAACAAGGTTTACCGTGCGCAATTCGCGTGGCCTACCCTTTAATGCATCATGTGCACGCAGGGAAGGGAGGCTTAACCGTGTCCACATTGACTCAACCAGGAGCTGAGCTCCTCCTGGGCTAACCTACCTTACTCACCATGCATCGTGTGAATGCCGAATGACACGAACACAAAACAAGCCTAAGCGTTTTAAGCAACCCTACTTTAACGCCACGGCCACACACGAACAAACGCTTTCTTTACTCACCTGTGAAGAAGAAAACAAGGGTAAATTTGGGGTACAGGTAAAGCGTCACAACGTGTGAATGCCTCGATTAGGCACATGCATCGCGAGCACAGCGTGTATTCTAACCCTACGTGCGCGCTGCGCGCTCCATTCGCATCGCATACCTTTCATTCCTGTTTTGACCTGTGCAGAGCACGAGTGAGAAACACCTGACCCCCCAACGAACACAGCGTTGACAACCCTAACGTTTTGACGAAACAACCAACACGAACGCAATGCGTGAGTGTGAGATGACACTGACATACCTGAGAGGTAGGTTGTTGACATGCTCTGAGGTGTGGGCTGAATTTGAATACTTGTCTCTGAAGTTTATAAATTTTTGATGCAACTGTGCAAAAATTTCCTTTGGAACTTTAAAAACTACGGCTCATACCTTCTTTTTCAAAAGCCGTTTACGCTTGCGCAACCCTTTTCTTGGAGTCCGCTTCCTTTGCGCTTGTCTGCTACTTTGAGTTATGTGTAAAAATGACGATTTCCCGCGTGGTTTCGTCGATTTTTAACGATTTCACTTGCTAAATCGCAACCCCTTCCGCTAAACCGCAGGACTCACTCCCTGTCGGTTACATTTTCTATTTTTTCCAGCTCCTGGAAGTTTGTGTCCTCCATTGGGAGTATTGCTTTGCCCTGGCCCTTGGTCAGGACGTATACTAAAATGCTGTTTATACAGCGATAGCCGTCCGCATTAGAGCGTTCTACTGTACCCTAGTGGGCAAGCATGTATGCTCTAGGGAGGGAGTCCTGGGTTCAAACCCCACTACCCCCAAACTTTTTCCAAAAGTTGTCGTCGCACGCCGGCGACTTTTGAGGAATGCCCCATCGAAGGGACATCATACACGGTACATTACACTGTTTTTCAAGGGTACCTACAGTGTGATAGGCTTCTATGAAGTGATGAGGATGTTTTTGGTAAGTTTGATGCATTTTCTGAGGTAATTTTGGGAATATTTGAGCCTTTTTCCTTGGTCCTACTAGCTTAGCTAACTAGTACTCCAGGGGGGAGTAAGAAAAAGTCACTGCCATGTCTTTCTTGGAGGGCTTGATCCAGGCCAAGCCCCCCTTAAAACCCTTTTGTTGATGCTAAGACAAACTTAAATGTTTTTATCACTCTTTTGTTGCCTAAAGTACACTTTCTCAAAGTAACTAGGGTTGTGACCCTAGCCCCCCATGAAGTTCACCCCTACCACTCAACTGAGCGGAGGTACCTTCCTTCATGGAGGATATACCGAAATAAAACAGGCATTTCATGTTTTAGGCCTTGGAGGTTAAGCCTAGTGGTCTCCCACCCCAAGACCCCTATACTCAATTGTTTCTACCACTTATTGTGGTCCTACTTTGTAACTGTTTCTGAATTCAGTTGCTTGGCCAAGTCATTTTCTGTGTTGTCCTGACATCTATGCCCCACATTCCTAACCAGCACCATTACACCCAAAAGAGTGCACATGAAGTGCCTAATGCTATCTCTGAGGCAAGAGTCAGACCAATTTTCATATAAAATCTTTTGTATTATCCATTTGTGATTGAATCTATTGAAGCATTTTCGGCGGGGGTGATGTCCGTGCGTCCACATAAAAATCGAAAATCCTTCAACCCATCACCCCAACCTCTCCAAGTACTGCATGAAGTCTATTCCAAACTTCGATTCCATTGGAGTTGCGTAAATGGTCTTGGAATCCTTGCTCACCCCACGGGGAGCGTCCGCGGACACAATCTGGCGTCTATGGACAAAGAGATGGTATATGTAACAAAATAAATGCGTTGACATGTACAATGTATATGTAACAATTCTATACTATAAAATAGCATAAAAAAGAAGACGAAATGAAGGCGACGGCGTCGCCGCCATCAGAAAATCTGACGGCTACGAGGCGTTGCCATCAGGATCTCCACTGAGATCCTGCCCAAACTGGGCCAAACAGTGGTTTTTGGGCGAAAAACATTGAAATAAAGTGATTTTTGAGCCAAAAACACTCATTTCACGCGTCTCCCCCCAACGCGTCGCGTAGCCGACACGACGCGTTTCTGTACCAATTCAACCCACATATGAAAAGCCCCACTGTTGGGCTACGCCATGGGCGTCTGGGCGATTCCTGGAATCGCCTCAGCATTTTTTGAAAAATGCGTGAACGTGCCACTTTTCGCAAAAATGGACCTTCGCGGAACGCCGCGAAAAGGGTCACGCTATAATCTTTTAGTTCTAAAAACAATAAAACAATAATAAAATTGCCTAAAATCTTTAGAAATCAAGGAATAAATCCTCGTTCTGGAGCTGCGTCGCGCAGGCGACGACTGTCGTCGCCAGCCCAAAAAAAGACGTAAAATGACGATTTCTGGGGTATTTTACAGAAATCCCACAGAAATCAGGATGCCGTAGCATGGACAGGAAAATTCCTGATCTGGCCTGGCGAAGAGCGCCACAGGCTGGGCAGCGGGTATGGGTGAAGCACCCCATACCGCTTCACCCCCCTCCTTAGAAGCCTTGCCTATATCCAAAGGAAGGCAAGGCCAAGGAGGCGCTCTGACCCCTGCAGTGCCCTGGTTTCAACTCTGATTCAGCAGGACAGTGGGGGCGGGGGGGTTCGTGTGTAATTTACATGCCACACACATGTAAAAAAAAAATTATTTTTTTTTTTTGTGATCTTGAAATATTCATAGGGCAATTGCCCCTCAGGCGACCACACTGGTCCCTGGCACTCCTCATAGCCTCTGGTGACCAAACCAGGGGCGCTGCAGGGCCTTCCGCCCTGACTGATGGCGCTTAGGCGCACATATTGGCCCTTTTTCTCCATGGGCATGGAAATCAATAATTCAATAAATTCGGAAAAAATTATTTAGGGTCAAACCCAAGGCAACGACTTCCTCGCGCCTGAATTTAGGGCCATTTCCTGCCCAAGGCGACGAATTCCTCGTGCCTTTTAGGGTCGATTCCCAACCCAAGGTGACGAATGAACGCACCTGATTTGGGGGATTTAGGGTCATTTCCTACCCAAGGCGCCCCACGCCTATTTAGGAAGGGACCTCCCGGAGGGTCAACCAACCCAAGGCGACGAATTAACGCGCCTGATTTGGTTACTGGTGGACGAGCAGCGCCTTCGGCACAGCATGCTGTCGTCGCTTCAAGGATCAACCATCATAGAAGTCCACGCCACTTGTCAAGCTGCTGCAGGGTCCAGAATTCCTCAAGACCTCTGCTGGGATTGTCGTCGTCACCGCAGGAGCTTCTGGAGCTGATCTCAGGGCTGTTGTCGTCGCTGCAGTTGCCTTGGGGGCCAGTCTTGGCCCAGGCGTCCCTTCTTGCACTGTATTTCCACCAGTGCAATACCTTAGGCTGCAGTCCGTTGCGCTGCGGGAGTTGTCGAAAACCAGGCAGCAGGGCAGGACCTCGACGTTGTGGGAGCTCATCGACAGGTCCGCCAGTGAACCACGCGGACAGCTGCAAGACCATTTTGAAGCATTTTCGGCGGGGGTGATGTCCGTGCGTCCACAGAAAAATCGAAAATCCTTCAACCCATCACCCCAACCTCTCCAAGTACTACATGAAGTCTATTCCAAACTTCGATTCCATTGGAGTTGCCTAAATGGTCTTGGAATCCTTGCTGACCCCACGGGGAGCGTCCGCGGACACAATCTGGCGTCTATGGACAAAGAGATGGTATATGTAACAAAAAAAATGCGTTGACATGTACAATGTATATGTAACAATTCTATACTATAAAATAGCATAAAAAAGAAGACGAAATGAAGGCGACGGCGTCGCCGCCATCAGAAAATCTGACGGCTACGAGGCGTCGCCATCAGGATCTCCACTGAGATCCTGCCCAAACTGGGCCAAACAGTGGTTTTTGGGCGAAAAACATTGAAATAAAGTGATTTTTGAGCCAAAAACACTCATTTCACGTGTCTCCCCCCAACGCGTCGCGTAGCCGACACGACGCGTTTCTGTACCAATTCAACCCACATATGAAAAGCCCCACTGTTGGGCTACGCCATGGGCGTCTGGGCGATTCCTGGAATCGCCTCAGCATTTTTTGAAAAATGCGTGAACGTGCCACTTTTCGCAAAAATGGACCTTCGCGGAACGCCGCGAAAAGGGTCACGCTATAATCTTTTAGTTCTAAAAACGATAAAACAATAATAAAATTGCCTAAAATCTTTAGAAATCGAGGAATAAATCCTCGTTCTGGAGCTGCGTCGCGCAGGCGACGACTGTCGTCGCCAGCCCAAAAAAAGACGTAAAATGACGATTTCTGGTGTATTTTACAGAAATCCCACAGAAATCAGGATGCCGTAGCATCGACAGGAAAATTCCTGATCTGGCCTGGCGAAGAGCGCCACAGGCTGGGCAGCGGGTATGGGTGAAGCACCCCATACCGCTTCACTATGTGTATAAACCTGTTATGTCTATCTGCAGCCCTTCTGTGTTACACTAGATTCCGAAACCAATCATTGATTCGATCCATATCCTGTTCTTGCTCTACTTGCTGCTTTGGTTTGGGTTTTCAACTACAAAACCTGCAGGAATACATCAAAAGATCTAGGGCATAATTCAAGGACATCTTTCTTTCCATATCTCCATAGCCACGGCGAGGATCCTTTCAACCAAAGATGCTATAGACATATGGGACTTGGGTCCCAATATATGCCGCTTGCCAACCCTCATGGTTTCCCTCTAGCTATTTTCCCCATTGGAGGGAAAATGACACACAAATGGGGCAGAATGGCAACATACCCCAAATTGGGTTACTCACAACTCTCCCTTCGAGAGGAGAGGCCACATGGGGAAACACCCCATTTGATGTGGGTCTATGTGCCCTCTCCAAATTGCCCTTACCCTTGGTCAAGTGGCGCACGCAACCTCGGGGGTAAAATCAGGGGGAGAAGGGGTTTGTGGCCATTCTGGGCAAAACGGCCAAAATTCACCCAAAAGTGGTCCCCCGAAAAGTCGTATCTCCGTATCACAAGAGAAAGGAGCCTCGGGCTTTTGCATGGATGCAAACCGAAGCTTTGCTTCCCTTTTGCAACATGGGTTGAGGTTCAAAGCATAATGGAAGCATTTTTAACACCTCAATCCTTGAAGCACACTATTTATGGGAAAAAGTGCATACATCGGCGATATTGGCATGAACATATCTTTGGGACCTTGAGGAGCAAAAATATGAGTAAACATTCTTGGAGTAGGCCCATAGTAGGTGCCCTCAAATACGCCCACTATGGTTAGATTGTCTCCGCCCACTCGCGTCATTAGTGCTTGCATATGAGCGCGTGTGCAAAGAGGCAGTATGGCACGCGTGCTCACAAGGCGAAATTGTATAAAATAGAAGACAAGGTTGTAAAAATCAACCAAGCCATCCATGATGTCCTTCTTGGTCTGTACTTTAAATATTGCCTTGGTTCCAGGCTCAACTCCCCATAGGCTTCGAATACGAGCCTCGGGGGTTTGGCCATTTTGGCCTAATTTTCGACCAAAACTTGCCCTCTTTCGAAAATAGAGTTTTGGTACGCATTGAATTGCGTGGAGCCATCGTTGAGTTGGCTCGAAAAACGAAAATGGCCGAGGGCTTTTGGTCTTGTGAGCATTGTGTTGGGTTATTAACGTTCATGCTCACAAGGCCACAAAGTTAGCGTTTGCGCACGCGCACGACTTGGGTTTGCGAAACCCATAGGCTGCCTAAAACATCGCCATTGCCCTCTTCCCCATGCAAAGTGACATGCCCACATGAAAGGGGCATGAAAAAAGACATAGGGGGGGGATGTAAGGTTCCGTCCGAACTCATGGTCCTTGAGAACCATGACTTCGCGCGATCGACGGAAAACCTAACGCGTTGATTTTCTCGAAGACGCAACGGCGAAAAATTCTGGTGAACACACCAGATGAAAGTACATGAAAAACCCTCTAGATTCAGCCCTTAAGTTCTCTTAGAACCTCAAAGGTACTCGAGAAAAATCCCTCACAAAACTCGCCACGGAGGAGCGACGAAAGCGCGTGAACAGGCGACAACAGGCGGCGATTTCACGACAATTAGAAATCGCGGTAGAAATCGGGTATTTCACCGATTTCCGACCGAAAATCGCCTAAGACAATAAAATTATGGTAATTCTACATCGATTTATTGGTTAGAAATCAGATTCCAGATTTCGCGGGTTAGAGAACAGGGATATCCCGCTGACAGCCGGTGTCAACGGCTTCCGCACGGGTGTGACGGCTCACAGGCCTCCGGGCCATGGGCCATAGGTTCTGGGTACCGCTTCACCCCCCTCCTTAGAGCAAACCTTTGGGGGGGCTCGATAACACCCAAGCATGGCAGCGGGTACCTAGGACCATCCCCTGAAGGGAGGGGGGGGTGTCACATCGTCACTTCAGGTCGATTTGCGGGTTAGGTTGCCCATTACAATCCCACAGTAAGACAGGTACAGTGCTGTAGTTGTTAGTAACCGCAAGTATAGTATCAAGTATCAAGTCCCGGGTCCTGGCGGCGATTGTTCGGCATCCAAAGGACCCGTCAACTCATACCAGGCGCACCGGGTGCCGGCTGCGACGGTCACTACCACAGTGGCAGTGGCATACACGGCCAACATAGGCGCCACACAACGACCGAGGTGGTCCCACAGGTCGAAAGCGACCACAAAGATCCCTCAGGCTACCCCAGGCTTCCCAAGGCCGCAGTCTGGGGAAGAGTCCCCACGGGTCCTTCCTTGGGCGCATCATGTCCATATCCACGACGCGAGTCCAGAGTGGTAAAGCCGAACGAGCTCCTCCATAAGGGATCAGGCATCAAGGCTGTCTTTTCCCTCGCCCCATTACCACGAAGGCCATGCATGGGGGAGTCCCCATGCAGTCTGGGCAGAGGCGTCAACTCCTCAAACCACCAGTTTCCCAGGCAGACTGACCGAGGTCAGGACACCGGAGGTCGCCACCTGACTGCAAGTGCGTCTGCGAATCGATGGGCTCACACTGGGACTGACAGTGGCGGACCGCGGGGAGTGTAGTCAGGCAACTGGACTTCCCGCCTGGCGCCATCAGGATCTCAGCACATCACAGCCACTAGGGCACACGGTATCATGGGCACTCAAACAGAAGAATCTGTACTTAGGTACTGGTCCAGGCTGGACCTTATGTAAGAGCATGTACACGGCGACTCAGGGCGCCTTCGTATTCGTGTTCGTTCTGGGGAAAAACGGTCCATACTTCAGTGATGGGCCATTAACACTCAACATACAGATGCACATATCCTGGAGAACAGAAAAATAAGCAATAAGCGGGGTAATAGGCGTGTAAACACACTCTGGATAGATCGCCAAACCACGCCCCGGTTACGATAAGGCATATGCAGGAGGGTGGACAGGAAAACGCCTGAGTTCAGGCCATATATAGTCTGCAGACACACGTAGACTGGTCTGGATCCCGCAAGTGCCATGGGACCAGACCACACACCCAAAATGCCGATGACAGCGGCATCCGTTGCGCAACGTCGTATGGGCTTCAAGGCCCTAAGAGCTCAGGAAATGTCAAGGTCAGTTGCCCTGCCTGGTTTCCCAAGGATTCAGCAGGCGGGGAGTGACGAATAGGGGTGGAAGAGAGGGGCCATCCTCCCCTGGATTCAGCAGGGGGGGGTATATGGCCACTCTGATGGCAGGTCACCGGAAGCTGGAAGAGAGCAAGCAAGTGAGGGATGATCCGTCGACCAAACAAGTGCTCAAACTGCATCTGGGGAGAGCTCAGGGCGGTGATCAGGCACCCCTGGCTGGAATCGCCCAGGTGAGTGCTGACAAGTCCAAGACATGGATCTTGGTCTTGTGCTTGCGGATGTAGTCCATGAAGGGGGTCTTCATCCGCGGCACGAACGAGGAGACGGGTTCCCAGGTGTTGTGGGACGGCCCATAGCCTCGCCAACGAACCTTGAACTCCAGGCCTCAGGGTGCCGAGGCGTTCGGATGCTGGGCCAGGATCTTCGCGACGGTATAGTCGTCCTGCTCAGCATAATCGTCGTCCGAATCAGCCTCATGTGCGGCGTAGTCCAGGGACACATGTTGGCCACGGAGGTCGGGTTCCCGCACACGGAGTTGACTCTCGTGGCGCTCCCGGAACTGTCCGTGACCCACCTTGATGCGGTAGGTGTCCTCACCAACCCTGCGGACCACCTCTCCGGGTGTGAACCAGGTTTTGGTGCGGTGGGTGCCCATAGGGCGGGGTCTGATCACCCACACCGGGTCTCCCACCCTGAACCTTTGCGCTGTCGAGCTTGGGTGTAACTGCGGTCGCCCACCAAAGCCAGACACCCGATCCAACAACAAGTGCTGATCTTATATACACCTACAATTCATTCCACGCATATTTTTTGCCTTCACCCCAAGGCAGTACGAGGACTTAATTGAAGCGCGATGCCTTTGACAGACGCGCACACGTGCTATTCCTACGCATGTACAGTATCATGAAATGATGAGAATGCTCGGCAGGATAGCCAGGACAGCACACCAAGAGTGCTACGCAATGTGTCTGCTTGTGGGGATTTTATTGCAAAGTTTGTATCTGACAGAGATGTACATACTTTCCTGTTTGTGTTGCTCAGGGGTGTTGTAAGCCCATGTATTGTCTCTGGCGTTGTGGACCTACGTGACAACCGGAATAACAAATCAGTACAAGTACTGCAGCTTTGGTCTTTGCCGTCGCTCTCTTGTTCCTCCCAACTATTTTCTCAAACTGTGATTTTGTCTCAGCCGGAGACCCAGCAGGAGAATCATGATATGGTCTTCAAACAATAAGTGGGGCAGCAAACTACGGCAAAAGCAAGCACCTCAAACTAGGTCCACTCCACGCCTGTTGCCACCTACATGGGCAAGCGCCGCAGAGTCGCCGGGCCCCAAGCACCAGGGCCAGGAAGCACCCCAAGGTTCCCCTTCACCGCCGCTCGGACTACCCAAGGGTCCAGAACACGGAGCTACCGCCAGACAATGGCCATGTGAACCGAGCGCACCACAAAGGGTGAACTTACAAGACAATACATGCTCTATGTCTGCTGCGCTTGTTGATGGTGCTACAGAGCAGAAGCAGAGCTGCGGCGAATGCAGACGCTGCTTGATTGGCTGGTCGTGCGTCAATGCAAGGCTACACAGCCCGCGCACAACAGAATCATGTTCCTGGGATGACATCGTTGCCAGTCTTGTGAAAGAACGTGCTCAGTTTGAAAAGGAGGCAGCCGAAGTCCGAGCTCGCGGGCTCGCCACGAGTGTCACATGTGACTGTTGCTTCTTTGGTTGCCCTTTCTGTATTGTGTGGGATGAGATCGACGAAGAGAGGAACACTTATGCCGAAGAGCCAAACCACGATGGAGAAGAGACGCGCGAAGTGTTTCATATTGCAGGGCTGAGAGCGCCAGACGCCGTCCACGTGGTTTTGGAGGATTTCTGGGAAAGTCTACTGGATGTCGCCTGGAAATCTGGATCCGAGGTTGTGGAGAATCTCTGGGAAGTAACAGCGCAACAGCTGCAAGATATGTTCGGACACGTCGACTCACTGTCTGCTGCGAGGCTACTACCGAGCCCAGTCAGGTGCTGGGCTAGGATTTGTTGCAAGGTTCTTTGCGGCGAGTGTGAGCCGTGGCATGATTCTCAGGCGCTGTACGATTTTGTTTATCTTGTTCTATATAACTTCTGGATGCAAAGTGAAGGGAATGCTATGGTCTTGGGTCGTTTGGACAACGAGTTTCAGACTACCTACCACTATGAAGAAGACGACGGACAAGAAAATTCTGATGGTAGCGAGCCCATTGAGCTGGACGCTGACGACTACTGGGACTCCTTCATTATCGGTGAGAAAGAACAGTTAGAGTGGTGGTACCTAAAGAACAGTGGCCCTCAGTTGCAGCTGTACTACACAAATGAGGACTACTACCAAGACCAAGTCGAAGACGAAGAGGCACAATCAGACGTCGATGCCCAAGAGGAAGAGGCAGAAGCAGATGTCGAGGCTGATCAGGATGAGGCACAACCCAATGAATACTACTATCAAAACCACGTCGAAGAGGAAGAGGCAGAAGCAGGAGAAGATTTTTCTGAAGAAATTGACGACAACTGGGAGACCAAGGAGAGCTCAGAACACGAGCCTGAAGAGTCTTTTTCTGGAGGAGCTGACGACCCTGCAGAGAGCAAGGAAAATCGGTCCTATGGGTCTGAACTGTCCTCTCCTTTGCAGGATGTAGGACCTCTAGAGAGCCCTGATGCGTTTTCGTTTACAACACCAGTCCCTGTGATAGCTCATTCTCTGTCTGTCACCACTCACTCTCAAAGTCGGTGGTGCAGGTACGGCACACGGTGCTGGCGTCACAAGGAAGGACAGTGTCATTTCCGCCACAAGTAGAGTTGGTTGACTTCTGTACAGTGCATTATTGCTTCGACGACCCTTTGTACCCCTTCGCCACGACAGCTGCTCACTTCCTCCGCTCGCCATTGGACCCCTGTGCGAGCGAGGGGCAGTGCTTGCTAGTGCTGGGCCAAGCGTTCGAAGGCCGTCCAACTCTTACTAAAACTCACGGAGTGGGAAGTATTGCTGTTGACGGATGATTCCCCCTTCCTTTTTGTTTTTCCTCTTCAACTAGTGGTGCTGGGCTTGCCACGGCGCTGTCCAGGTACCAGCTTAATGGCCTGGGGGTGGCGACCAGATAGCCTTGGTTGAGTTGAACTTGAGTCCACAATTGTTTAGGGTTAATTCTTGAGAGCAGGTTGTGGTAACCTGATGTCTGTTTGCTTGTCTGAAGTTTTGATAACCTGCAGTGAACGCTTGAGGTCCTGAAGTTTCAAGGCTGGAAATTTCAGAGCATTCCTAAGTGTCATCATTGAACAACGCTGGGTGTCAGGGCTGAACATTTCGTTTCTCTCCACTCATCCTTTCCTCAAGCCATGCCATGTCGGTTCAAAATGCCTTTGTCCTGGAAAGAGGTGGTGCCGCAGTGCGTCGACAGCAATACAGGTGTACGACCTTGTATCCAGCTCCCTTGTACAAACCAGCCCTGAAGAGCCTGAAGTGCTGTTCCTCCCTTTCCTTACATGTTTGATTTGTCCAGGTCTTGGTCTGTTTGTTGGTTTGTTTTATTGTTCCTACAAGGTCAACTGTCCATCGTCGTTCTGTTTGCCCTTCCAGTGGAGATATCATATTCAAATGAACGAAGTCCTGGTTTGTTACCTTTTGTTGGAATTTGGGGAGTACAGTACAGGTCCACAAGGTGTTTGTTTCTCTCATTTTGGTGTTCTTGAAGCAATTTTGAAGTTTGAAGTTGGATTTTGATATTTTGTTGCGAATCAGAGTCCCTGTTCCCTGGCGACGCGCTCGGACAGGGTTACGGCGCTCACAACGTGACGCTCTACGCTGCGCTGACAGCGTTTGACTGTCCTGCGCCACCTGTAGCAGCTAATTCTGTTTCAATTCTTTAATTTTGCAAATTTTCAAATTTTGCTCTCTTTTTCTGTCGGCGACGCTTGTCGTCGCTTTTCGACGCGTGAGTGCGTTCGTGGCACTCGTCGACACTGGTATTGTGTGTCGACGGCTCTCTTCCAGCGTCTTGCCCAGTTTCAGGGCTGCATCCTGGTCCATTTTGGGTTTTTAGACCTTTTTGGCCTGTTTCTGGCGAAATGTGCCATTTTTGGCAGGATCGGTCGCAAGCGACAGCTGCGACGCGTGGCGACGCCCTCCGTCGTTCGCCACGGCGCTGCTGGGGCACTCCGAGTGCGCCTGGGTGTTTTCGAGGTGAGTTTTGGGTCGATTTTGGTCATTTTTCACTCTTTGAGAGAATTTCATCTTTGTGATCATCCATCACCATTTCAAGTCAATCAGCCTATTTTGGCTGCTCATGTGCAGTCAACTCCTTCGCCAGAGCGAACCTGTAAGTGAGTTACGAATGGTCAGAACTCGGTAACAACCTTTCACATCTTTCACCATCCACGCTCAGTGCATCAAGAATGACAGTTCACATGACACATGACACATGACTTGAAGAAGTGACCATGATGGTAGTTGAGCAGAGGATTAACCCACTCAATTGCTGTACATTGGCGACCCATACAATCCAGTTTTCTTCCGACTTGATGGTAGTTGGGCAGAGGATTGACCCACTCAATTGCTGTACATCGGCGACCCATACAATCCAGTTTTCTTCCGACTTGATGGTAGTTGGGCAGAGGATTAACCCACTCAATTGCTGTACATCGGCGACCCATACAATCCAGTTTTCTTCCGACAAGTCTACTTCTGTTTGGCGACTCAGATCACAGACACTGATAGGTTGTACCACAGTGTCCATTTTGTTCTTGTCTGGGGACTCATAGGTATTACCAGGGTCTCGCGCTGATAGGTACTACCACAGCGGACACCACTCCACGCCAATTTAGCTCTGCACACTACCTGTGTCTGAATTAGCCATTGCATTATGGACACAAGCCGGTTGACGTGCGGCAACACGCAACTAGTTACTCTTGCCGGAGTAGGGCTGACTTGTACTCGCTCGGAGAGACAAGAAATCCACGTGTTTGTTTGGTGGGTCTTAGCTGCCGGGTATCAGGCCGTGGCAGCACTGCAGCAAAGACCCCACAGACCCCACAACCACAGCAGGCAAAGAGGGAAAAGACCCCACAGACCCCACAACCACAGCAGAGCCGCAGAATGTTCACTTGATCCCTTTTCTCACCCGCATATACCGACATTTTTTCGCACATTCTTTCTGTCCTCCAGCCATGTATCTGTGTGCCAGCTTCAGGCGCCACTGTCGCTTGTACATACCTCAGTTTGGGTACGCAAAAGAAAATGGAGCATTCAGGAGGTTTGGAATTTCAGTTCCAATTTCAATCAGCAGTTCATCTCAGCAATCATGTCAGTGTCATTCATGTCATCAGTTTCATCCATCATTCATCATTCATCATTCAGCACCTTATCAATTCATCAGGAGTTTATCAGCAGTCTATCATGCATCATCATGCATCATCATCCGCAGCATCACTCCATAAATTATTATCAATATTTACAGCTCTTTTGACTGTCATGCAGCGACAATTCCAGTGTATGCATGGCATGCTGCGATGTGTCAGGTTCATAGGTCAAACCAGAACCAGGTTGATAGGTCAAACCACAGCCGCAAAAAGAGTCACTGTTTTGTGGGACACATGTGTAGACCCGGAAGTTGATAGGTAACACCACAGCTGTCGAGGGTATACATGGACCAGCAGTGAGCTGCCAACCACTCGTTAGTGAGATAGGTAAGGTAGCTGCGCTTGCCGTTGCAGGGGTGTTGTAGGGATGCTTCAGACTGCCCTACTTTGTGACTGTGACAGTTTCTAGGTTCAAGCATGTGCCAGGTGTGGCCGACCGCATTACTCTGTGCGTATCGGCCTCACCCCCGTGGGTGCGACCTGGTAGGGGGGTGTAACTGCGGTCGCCCACCAAAGCCAGACACCCGATCCAACAACAAGTGCTGATCTTATATACACCTACAATTCATTCCACGCATATTTTTTGCCTTCACCCCAAGGCAGTACGAGGACTTAATTGAAGCGCGATGCCTTTGACAGACGCGCACACGTGCTATTCCTACGCATGTACAGTATCATGAAATGATGAGAATGCTCGGCAGGATAGCCAGGACAGCACACCAAGAGTGCTACGCAATGTGTCTGCTTGTGGGGATTTTATTGCAAAGTTTGTATCTGACAGAGATGTACATACTTTCCTGTTTGTGTTGCTCAGGGGTGTTGTAAGCCCATGTATTGTCTCTGGCGTTGTGGACCTACGTGACAACCGGAATAACAAATCAGTACAAGTACTGCAGCTTTGGTCTTTGCCGTCGCTCTCTTGTTCCTCCCAACTATTTTCTCAAACTGTGATTTTGTCTCAGCCGGAGACCCAGCAGGAGAATCATGATATGGTCTTCAAACAATAAGTGGGGCAGCAAACTACGGCAAAAGCAAGCACCTCAAACTAGGTCCACTCCACGCCTGTTGCCACCTACATGGGCAAGCGCCGCAGAGTCGCCGGGCCCCAAGCACCAGGGCCAGGAAGCACCCCAAGGTTCCCCTTCACCGCCGCTCGGACTACCCAAGGGTCCAGAACACGGAGCTACCGCCAGACAATGGCCATGTGAACCGAGCGCACCACAAAGGGTGAACTTACATTGGGGCGGACTTCTGACGCTCAGCATCCTCCTTCTCCAGCTGCTGGCGGATGTCCCGTGCCGTTGCCTCTTGCCGCGCGAAGAATTCCTTGGCGTCAATGGCCATACAATCACAAGACAAGGGAAGTCCCCGACCAAGGGGGTCCCTGCCGAACAAAATGTGGTGAGGGGACAAGCCACCCGGAGTGGGGGTGTCATGATGGGCCTTCAGAGCGGGCCACATCTCCTCCAACCAGTTCCGACGTGAATTGGTGATGTGAATCTTGCGTAGCTTCTCGAACAGCTGCCTTCCAGCCACTTCAGCCCGGCCATTGGACCGGCTGAGATAGGCAATGCTCTTGGCATGACGTGTTCCCATGAGGGAACACATGGCCTTGAACCAGCCACCAGTAAACTCGGGCTCTCGGTCACTGCAAATGGTGCGGGGGATGTCAAAGACGATCAGCCAATGACGAATCATCATGACTGCCACTTCCTTGGCAAGCAACCCCCTTTTGCGTGCCGGAAGGGCTACTACGTAGCCGCTGTGGCGATCCACACAAAGGACCACACAGTCAAAGGTCTCCTTGCCTATGTGAACTTCGGGCACGGAGAAGACATCCATGGCCACGCTCTCCATGGGCTGGTCAGGCACCGGAGTCCATTGGGCTTCACCCTTGACGTTCCGGTTGTCGAATTGCAGGCCTGACAGACCAAGCAACCCTTTCTGACCTTCTTGATAGCGCTGTAGAGACTGATCTGGTCGATTTCGAACCGGCGCTGCATATCCAGGGCTTGCTTCTTGACCCCTGGGTGCATCATGTGGTGGTGCCAAGCCTCACATAGCTCGAGCACTCGGGACTCTGGGACCAGCAGCTTACCATTCCGGTAGAGCTTGCCATCCTCCCCAGTCAGCCCCTTTGGCCACTTCTGCCCGTCATCAGGGTCGGTCACAGCCCTATACTCGGCCTCAAAGGCCTCAGACTTAGCGTAGTCGTCGGTCCAGTCGTCCTGGAGGCAAGATTCAGGGAAGAGGTGCTTGTCGGACTCAGCTCCCTCAGGGGCGAGTACTCTGACCGCTCTGTCCATCCTCGTTCCGAGCGGGGCATCCGCAGCCATGACGACGAAGCATTTAACACCCTCCTCCTCCATCAGGCGCTCCATTTCTATGATCCTCTTGGCCTCAGCGGTCTCAGCCTCATCGCCATGGGCGGAGACATCCGTCATGCCCTTGCTGGCGGGATAGGCCCACCGACTGAGACAGTCTGCCATGGTGTTGTCCTTGCCAGGAACATACACAACCGTGAGGTCGAACTTGGCCAAGGTCTCATGCCATCTTGCCCGTCGGGAGGCGGGACCTGAGGGGGTGTCCACGTGCTCTTTGTGCCACGACTGCAGACTCTGATGGTCGGTGCAGACGGTGACGGGATGGAGGGCTATGTACCCAGCTCATCTCCTGAGAGCCATGACGATGGCATACGCCTCCTTTCCTCGGGGCGTCCACGTCCGTCTCTGGCCTTCCGCCAGGACTCGGCTCCAGAAGGCCACTGGCACGTGCGTCCCATCGTCAAGCACTTGTTCCAACACAGCGCCAACGGCGTAGTCGGAAGCGTCGGTGCGCAAGACGAACCCTCGGTCAGGATCCACGAGGTGCAGACCCACTGCGGATAGCAGCGCCTGCTTCATCCCCTCAAAGGCACGGTCGGACTCAGCATTCGGGACCAGAGCCTTCTTGGACCCCTTCTCGGTCTCCTCTCGGTTGCCCTTGAGCATGGTCTTCATGGGGGCTGCATACTCGGCATACATGTTGATATACCGCGAGTAGTAGTTGCAGAACCCCAAATACGCCCGTAGCTCAGAGACCGTTTTGGGCTTTTCTCAGTGCTCAATCGAAGCCACCTTGCCAGGTATGGGCTTCCGCTGCCCGTTCCCAACTACGTGGCCAGCGAAGACCACCTCGCTTACCGCAATGGTGGCCTTGTCACTGCTGCCCGTGAGTTTGTGCCGAACCAGAAGGTCCAGCACTCTGGTGACGTCCCTCTCATGTGCCTCCAGGAGCTCCTCATAGCTCATACTCGGGTCCCCGGACGCGATGATCACGTCGTCCACGAAGGGGTCCGCACAGTCACGCACCGGCTCAAGCAGGTTCTCCAGCATCCGCTGAAAAACCGCATTGCCGTTGGTAACGCCCATGGGCATCACCTTCCAGTCGAGAGGTCCAAGTGGGGTGCTCATGGCTGTGCAGGCACGGGACTCCTCGGCGAGAGGCATCTGATGATAACCGTGTTGCAGGTCAATCACCGTGAAGATCCTCCGCCGGTGTTGTTTTTGCAGCATGTCCTCAATGAGGGGCAGTGTATAGCTGTCATGCTGCGTTTCGGCGTTTAGGCCGCGGTAGTCAACCACGAGCCGCCACTCTCCGGCCACCTTCTTGGGGACGACAAAGCACGGGGAGGCCCACTCGGAGTGGCACGGCTCAAGCCAGCCTCTCTCGATGAAATCACGGAGGATCTTCTCCATGGCCTCCCTCCTCTCGCCACCTCAGGGCAAACTCCCGGTGCCTGTACACTCGGGGGTCCGGCTCCAGTCGTATCTTGGCCTCACCATACGGCCCGAGCACCAGTGGGGGAAACACAGGTTTTCCGCTGAATGAGGTTTCACCATACTTCTGCTTCAGCCTGGCTCTCAATGCCTGGATCTTGGGGCAATCATCAGACTCCGCCTTGGCCTTTCTGGGCACCTGAACCGCTGAGCTTATTTGCGGGGTACCTCCACAAGATCGCTCAGGTGGTCTTCCCTGGTGGCCCAAAGGGCCATCTCTGGTCTTGCCTCCGAACAGGTCGCCGTAGGTGGGTGGGTTGCCGCCGATTGGCTCATCCTGGCTGGACATGTGGTCTAGCACCCCTTTTACGAAGGTATTCCCATCATAGGAACCGGAGACGATGGATTCCACTTCCCACCAGGCTTTGTCCTGCCTCTTGCCCTCACGCTGGTTTCCTCAGTCGTGAAAGGGCTGATCCATATACCCCTGAACCAGATCCACTTCCTCTTCAGTGAGGAGGTCCCCCGATTCTCCGATGTCAACAGAGGAAACCACAAAGCATTGCCGCCATGGCTCCGCTATGACGCGGTTGACACACACGAACTCCGAGGTGTCGGCCTGTTCAAGGCCCCCATCCACATAGTGGAATTCCGTTGGCCATCTCTGGGGTGGCATGGGCAGTCCCTTAGCGTCCTGATAGACACTCTCTCCAGCCAGTAGGACGACCTTTTTTAAGGTCATGTTGGTCAATGAGACCACCCAATCTCGGGTGCTTTCCACCTCGATGCATCCCATAGGAACAACCAGCACTGCCTTGGAGCGGTCCTTGCGAATCTTCGCTACCGCCCTTGGAATGTCCCATCGGGGGCAATGGATCCACATCAAACCCTGATGCGGACCCCAGTGCTTCTTCCACGCGGAGTCCTGGGCGCTCCAGTACTTCTCACAAACCCGAAGATGGGCGGAGGTTCCTGAAGAGAACGCATCCAGGGCCAGATCCCAAGCTCCCAGGTCCGCGACCACTCGGCTCGCCACTTCGGGCATTACGCCGTACTCCTGGTTTGCTGGCCCAGTTGGCTCAGTGCCCAGCGCGGCTACCTCGAGCTGATTGCGTTCCGGGTGGATCCATTTGCACTCCACATGGTGCTCAGGTGACGAAAGCCGCGAGAAATGGTCATCCTGGTACAGGGTCATGGAGGCCTGGGCCGGGAGAACGCCGGAGTCCGTCTCCATCATGAAGTAGTACCCAACGATCATGTCCCAGTCCATCTCGGCCTCGTAGAAGCGAACTTGCAGGAGGATTTCCTTGCCGAGGTCCGGGCGGCTCAGCTCACGGTGGTTCACGAACTGCAGCCCAATGGCCGCTTCCTTCGTGCCTCCCACCATGTACTGGCCGTTCCCCACCTTCAGCCTGACAGGCTTCTGACTGTCGGTCAAGCACTCTGGCGGAAGTAGGCCAGCCTTGACCAAGCTGACCTGAGCTCCCGTGTCGACCAACACGTTGAAGACCTTCTCCACTTCCCCGCATAAGGCACGGACCTTAAGGTGCAACTGCCGCTCACGCCCCACACGGCGCACGGCGTGCAAGCTCAGGATCTCCGGCGGTTCCAGAAGATCAATAAGCGACTGGTGCAGGTCGTGGACAATGGGCTCAGGCTGCCCATCTGCAGCATCCAGCTGCGGTCCGGGTGATCCTCCGATACTCTCGGATAGATCTTGAAGCACATCGAATACATTCTTGGTCGCGAAGGAAGGACCGGTGCAAGGGTTCGTGCCTTCACTTGCCCTCACCCTGCCACCGCGACTGTCTTTTGTTTTGGGTGCCAGACCGGGCCTTACGCCCGCGGCAATCCCTTTGTGCTCACTGTCTCCCGACTGGGATGGTGTGGCGCTTCCCACGACACCATGCTGCCACCGCCCTAGCTGGGGCCCTTGGCTGCAGGGGCTCCGCTAAGGGGCGTCGGTTGTGGTAGTAGGGGTACTCTCCTCCGCATCAACCTCGTTGACACCCTTCTTCTTTCCCCCTTTCTTACCCTTCTTGTCCTTGTCCTTGTTCTTGTCCTTCTCTTTGTTCTCCTTGCTCTTGTCGTCCGACTTGGGGAGCCAGGACCTCTTGATCTCCTGGATCTCCTTGGCCAACTTGGTCCCTACCGACATCAGCTTGGAGAGCTCGTCCTTGGTGACCTCCACCTTGGTCTCCCGGATACCCGCGGGTGCACGCTTCTTCGACCCGTGCACCTTCTTGTAAGCCTCCGTGTCGGCCTTGTGGATGGGGCATGTCCGGTGGTCATGGTTGAACCCTTTGTTCCTCCCATAACACACGAAACAGCCCTGAGGGTGAGCTCGTATGAACTCCGCAAAGGACAGCGGAGGGTCGCCAATGCGGCGGGGATCCTTCTTCTCCTTCTTCTTCCAACCCTTCTGCAGGGGCTTCCAGCTTCCCCGGTTGCTCCCCGTGGTCAGGTTGTTGGCCACGAAGGCACAAACGGCCAGCTCGGCGGGCTCATCGTCGTCGTCATCGTCGTCGAGAGCCTCATCGCCATCGGCTCCCGCTGGGTCCATGGCAGCTTCCCCGCCAGACCCCTCGCCAACGTAGTTGACGTCACGGTCGCCGGGCCTCAACCCGCGGGTGTGGTGGAGGTTCCGGTACTCCTTGAGTACCTCCTCGCCAACCCACTCCAGGATCTCGTCGCAACTCATCCGCGCCGGGATGGCCTGCAGACGGATGGTCTGGCCGTCCACGTCAAACTCATCAAGGCGCCACATCGCAATCTTCTCGCGATCGCCCGTGACGGTGATGAGGAGGGCGTTCCGCAGCGAGTGCCGTTTGACATCCTGGGTCACGTTCTTCCTTGTCCAAGCCACCACGTTCGTATGATACTCCTTGGGGAGCATCATCTTGACCGTGTGGTTGGACTTGGCCCTCTTGGCTTCCTCCTTGGTGACTCTCTTGATCCATGCTTCCGGCAGCATGGAGAGCAGGCGGGCCTGCTCGTCACCCTCATTCCAGTTCTCCACGTTGCGGCGGAAGAGGGTGTATTGCCCCCGGTAGTCCCGCCAATCTCGTAGGCGGATCTCCCAACCATCATGCTGAAGCTTGATGGCCTTCCACCGCTTGGCAGCCACCTGCGGAGCGTCCACCCGCTCCTGCTCGTTGAGCCACTTCTTGGGTTCCTTGAGGGTCTTGATTTTCCCCTTCTTGGTCGCCACGAAGTATAGCTCTTGGAGCACCTCCGGCAGGCGGTACCTGACCCATTTGAAGACATATTTCTCCGCATCTGCGGGATCCATGTCTTCAGTGACGGTCATCCCCAAATTGTCCAGCTTCTCCAAGAAGCGGTTTGAGGTTTGAGGTTTGATTTTGCGGGTACTAGACGCCTTTCGGCCCCGGGGGGCCACCTGGTCGGGCCAGGTGATATCCTCCCCACCGGGTCCTAGTGGGGGGCCCTCCAAGACGCACCTCCTGCCTGGTGGCGGAGTCCCCCGGGTTCACAGAGCTCGGAGCCCCGTCCTTCCCCGGCGTCCCCGTTTCGCCACTCCCCGGTCAGTGCATCAATTCGCAGCCGTGGCCGCGGGCGCTTACCCACTGCGTCGCCCCCCTAATGCGTGGTCGCCCGGGGCACCGGCGCCGCCGGGCCCGTGCTACTGGCTTGTCGCCAGTGGGACCCCCTTGGGCTGGCGCGGTGGCTGCCTAGCCTAGGGGTTGGGGCGTGGCGCTGTGCGCCACTACTGCCTTGGCGGGTGCAGTGTCCCGTCTGTGTGTGCGCGGCGCTCGCGGCCGGTTCGGGGGGGTTCGGGCCGGTACCTGGTGTTGTGTGTCCCCTTCTTCCCCCTTCCCGCCCCGCGTACCCCGCGTTGCGTGTGGCGGGCCGTCCCGTCCGGGTGTCCCTTACCCTCGCTCGCTGGTACGCCATTCCATGTGGTCTGTGCGTTCCGCGCGCTCGGTCCGGTTGCCCTTCTGGTGGTCCCCGTGTGTCCCTTTCGTGTGTGTGCGCTCGCGCTCTCGCGGTGTCCGCTCCCCGCTGGGTGGTGTGGCGCGCGCATCTCGCGTGGTCCCGGCACTGGGCGCTGGTAGGGCCGTTCCATGTGGTCCGTGCCCCTCCGCGTGTCCTGCCCCGGTCCCGTGCTCCGTCTGGCGTCCTTGGGGGGGGGGCGGTCCGGTCCCGGTTCCCCCCTACTTGGCTTGGGGTTGCGGGGGCGGCGGCTGGGCGTCCCCGGGGGGGTGCCTTCGTCCTTTGCGTGGGGCGTGGGGCGTCCCTCTTCCCTCCTCTGCCCGTCCACTAGGTGGGCTGTCGGGGTCTGCGTTGCGGGCGTGCGGCTGTGGGGGCCCCGCTCCGTTCTCGCGGGGGGGGAGAGAGGTGCCGTCTTGATGTCCATGACGTGCCTGATGCGCACGGAGCTTCGCCCTGCGGGATGCGTGGGGGGGTTGGGGTGACCGTGGCTGGAGTGGTGCTCCAATGTCCCGGTTCGTGGCCCAGCTGGGCAGCCCTACCGCGGGCTTACTCTCATTACCGGGGGAGGGGGTTGCGGGCGCGTTTGTTCTGTGACCCGGGTGCCCGTGTATCTCAGAAGGCAGCCACCCCGGAGGTAGCGCACCAGGCGCTCGCCGTGAAGGAGCTGGTTCGAACCCCGGGATCGGTGGTCTCCCACCGATCCCTTCGAATACCGGGCGAGGCCTCCCATCGACCTGTTTGAGTACAGGTGACGGTGCGCACTGCTGCAGGGGTGGGTGGTTCCCATGTCTTTTGTTTTACTTGGGTGGGGGGTAAAACGAACGAGACCTCCACCCGATCCACCGGTATCGGTGGTGGCGCGAGTTGCTGGAGGGGGGGGTGGTTCCCACGTCGCCAACTAGAGAGCTCTACGTGCAGGGATCCCAGGAGCACCAACGCCCGGGATCGAACCTCCGCACTGGACGATTGAAGACCGACGCTCTCACTACTGGGCCGCGGGAGTCTCTTACGCCACTGAGGGGTGTCGTCGGCTATGAATCCTGTCCTGTGGGTGGGGCTGTGCGCCGTGAAGCGTGTTGCGCGTGCCGGGAGGCCTCAGTCCACGCGCACGGGGTCGGGACAGGGGAGGGGGCTGGGTGGGGTGCGTTGGATCGCCGACTGACGTGCACAGGGGTAAGAGGCGGGCAGTAGCACCACCGGGTCGCCGACTGACTGTAGGGCGGGGGGTCGCTCTGCCTGTTTCCGTCCCTCTGCCTTCCCTGGGCAGGCAACAAAGCGGGCGTCACTGGCGTTGCGCTGTCCATGGGGGGCGTGGCCCCCCATACCACTCCGGTTCGTGTTCACCCAGCCTCTCCGGGTACGATCTGTGCGGCGTCCCGGTGCGCAGGCGTGGGCCCGCTTGTTCCTCGCGGCCCCCGTGTGGGCCGTCGGCCGGAGCGGGGGGCGGGTCGCACTCCGGCCCCCCTCTTGGGTGGGGGGGGTCCATTCCCGCTCTCGTTCCGGGCGGCGGCCTGCGGTACCCCTTTCTGGCCCTCCCCTCCGGCGCGCGCGTGCGGTCGGGGCTGAAGTGCCGCCCCGGGGCGGGGGGGGGTGAGGGGCGGCCCGTGGACCGCTCCCCTGGGGGCCCCGGCTGACCTGCAAACCCCCCCTCTGTCCCCTCGGAGTGGGCTGTGGTCACGGGAGGGTCATGTGGGGCGCGGCCTCCTTCGTGTTCCGTTGTGCGCGTTGCTCCGGCACGCCGGTGTGGGTTCGTGGGGGCAGGTCCAGCCGCCGCTGCCCTTACCGTGTCGCCGTTCCTCCTGTGGGTGGGGGCGCCCCCCCGGCCCTGGGGGGGCGGAGGGCCGCGCCTGTGGCTCCCCAGCCGGGGTGGGTGCGGGGGGGGGGGGGGGGGGCGCCACCCCGCTCGCTCTCGGGCCTGTGTGGGAGGGGGGGGGGGGGGAGTTGGGGGGGTCCTCCGGTTCCCTGGCGATGCCCCCTGTCGGCCAGAAAGGGGGGGGGGGGAGGGCGGCTTGGCGGTCCCAGCCCCGGGGGCCAGCCATCGGCCAGGGGGGTCGCGCCCTTCCCCCGCCCCCCTCTACCGAGTGCCGGATCCCCACGCAGTCCCTCCTTGGGGCCCCTCATCTCCCGGCCGTTGCCGCGCGGCGCTGGCCGGCCGGGGGTGGTCGTGAGGGTCAGCGGTCAGTGGTTAGCGGGTTGCGGGGCCGCCTTCCCCGGGTAGGCAACAAGGCGGGCGTCCCTTGGCGTCGTGCTGTCCATGGGGGGCGTGGCCACCCATACCATTCCGGTTCGCGCCCACCCGGCTTCTCTGGGCACGATCTGCGCGGCGTCCCGGTGCGCAGGCGTGGGCCCACATGCGCTTCGCGGCCCCCACTGGAGCCGGCGGCTGGGGCGTCGGGGCGGGTCACTCCCCGGCCCCCCTCCCGGGCGGGGGGGTCCGTCCCTTCAGCCTCGGGGGGTGGGGGCCGGGGCCCCTGCGGCCGGCGGGCCGGTGGGGGGGCGGGGGGGGGGGGGTGTCGCGCCGCGGCCTCCCTGCTCTCGTTCCAGGCGGCGGCCTGTGGTACTCCTTCCTGGCTCTCTCCGCGTCGCCGGTGCGCTCCCTTCCGGCGCGCGCTTGCGGTCGGGGCTGAAGTGCCGCCCCGTGGTGGGGGGGGTGAGGGGCGGCCCGTGGACCGCCCCCCCGGGGGCCCCATCTGACTTGACACCCTCCCTCCGTCACCTCGGGGCGGGCTGTGGTTACGGGAGGGTCATGTGGGGTGCGGCCTCCTTCCTGCTCCGTCGTGCGCGTTGCCCCGGCACGCCGGTGTGGGTTCGCGGGAGCAGGCCCAGCCGCCGTTCCCCCTGAGGGGGGGGCGCCCCCCCGGCCCTGGGGGGGCGGAGGGCCGCGCCTGTGGCGCCCCTGCTGCGGTGGGTGCGGGGGGGGGGGGGGGGGCCGCCCCCCGCCTGCCCCCGGGTCTGTGCGGGGGGGGGGGGGTGGGTTGGGGGGGGTCCTTTGGCCCCCTGGTGACGCCTCTCGTCGGCCGTGGGGGGGGGGGGGCGGGGGCGGCATGGCGGCCCTGGTCCCGGGGGCCAGCCATCGGCCAGGGGGTCGCGCCCGTCACCCGCCCCCCCTATCGAGAGCTGGATGCCCGCGCAGGCCCTCGCCGGGGCCCTCACCTCCCCGGCCGTTGCCGCGCGGCGCCGGCCGGCCGGGGGTGGTTGATGGTTAGCGGTCAGTGGTTAGCAGGTTGCGGGGCAGCCGGTTCCTCCCCGCGCTTGGCGCCCCCGCACTCCCTTCCGTGGGTGGCGGCGCGTCCCCGCACGTCGTGCCATACCGTGGGGGGGGCGTGGGTCAGGGGGCCCATCCCCCCCTCCCGCGCCCGCCGTCTGGGCCTTCACTTGCGCCGCCGCTTGTGTGGGGGCTGGGGCTGCGGCGGCGGCGGGTTGTGCCGGCGGTAGCGCCAGTGGGCGAGGGCGCTACGCAAAGCCCGGGGGAGCCAGTTGTTGGCGTCCGCATCCGTGATGCGGAGCACCGCTCCCCCCTCCAGGAAGGCCGGCCACGTCGGCTCCCTGTCGGGCCACGCCGCCCGGATCACTGACCTGAGGACCCTGTCGTGGTCCTCTGGTGCCGCCCACCCCCCTGGGGGTGCCTCTCGGTTTCCTCCGTCCCTCCGGAGGAGCACGGCATCAAAGGGCCGGTTCCGCGACCTCCTGGAGGTCCCCTGGTTGGCCCAGCACAACCACCCGTACACTTCCCCCACCAGGGGGAGGGTCTCCCCCCCCAGCGGGTCCGGGACTGCGCTCCAGTCCACGTTCCACGGCCGGCTCTCCTCCGCCCCCTGTGCCGGCCCCCCTCGCTGCTCCTGCACCTGCGGCGCCGATGCCACGCCCCGTCCCCCCTCCGCCGAGGCCATCCGCGCCGGCTCCGCCCTCGGCGCGGGGGGGGCTTGCTGGTGCTGGTGTCGTGGGGGTTGGGGGGGGATGAGCTCGCCGGCGTCAGGGTCGATGTTGTAGAGGTGGTGGTGGTGGTGGTGGTGGTGGTGGTAGGTGTGGTGCGCCGGCATCTGTTGGATGCCGGGGGGGATGCACCTCACCGGCTGCACTTCCGGCTGCGGGGGTGCTCCGCCCTCTGCCCCCCTCCCCTCGCCCCGCCCTCCCCCCTGGGCCCCCGTGCCCCGCCCCTCCTGTTCCTTGGGGCCCTTGCCCTTGCCCTTGCCCTTGCCCTTGGGCCCCTTTCCGGTCCCGTGCCCGTGTCGCGGGTCCCGCCTCTCGTCCCCCACACCCCGGCCCGCTCGCTCTCCCATCCCCCCTTGTCCAGCCCCCTGCGCCTGGGTGCCCTTCCCGCGCCCCTGACCACCCTTCCCGTGCCCTGGCCCCTCCCCGACCCCCTGCCCGAGTCGCGGTTCCCGTCTCTCGTCCACCACGCCCCGGCCCGCTCGCTCTCCCACCACCCCTCGCTCCGTCCCCTGCACCTGGGCCTCCTGCCCGCGCTCCCGCGCGCCCTTCCCGTGCCCCGACCCCTCCCCTGCCCCCTGCCCCCTGCCTGTCACGCCGTCCGCCGCTCCCCTCCCCCTCGCCGCTGCGCCCTTCCTGGACCACTCGCCGGGCGTCCCGCTGCCTTTGCAGTTGCGGCAGCGTGACGCCCGGCGGCGAGCGCTCGCGCGTCGGGGGGCGGACGTGCCGCTCCCGCCCCGGGGGGAAGGGCTTGGGGGGGTACGGCTTGGGGGGGCTGGTGTGGGTGTGGGCGGGGTTGGCGTGGGCGCGGTACTTCGCGCTCTCCCTGCCCACTGCTGCTGCTGCGGCGGCCGCCGGCGAGGCGTCCGCGGCCCGTGCGGGGTTCTTCCCCCGCTTGCGCGGCGTGCCAGGGGCCGCAGCCCCTCTCGCGCCCTCCGCACTCTCCTTCGCTGCCGTGGTGGCCGCCGACGAGGCGCCCGTGGCCGCGGTCGCAGACTCTCGCACATCCTCCTCGGTCTTCTCTGCTGCCGCGGCGGCCGCCTGCGAGGCGCCCACGGCCCGTGCGGGGTCCGTCGCAACCCCTCTGGCGCCCTGCTTGCTCTCCTGCGCGGCTGCGGCGGCCCTCGGCGACGCGTCCGGCTCCTGCGCCGGGGCTGCCCCCCTTGCCTGCGGCGTGCCGGGGGCCGCGGCCGGGGCCGCGGCGTGGCTCGCCGCGGTCTCCGCCTCCTGCGCGTCAGGGCGGGGCGGGGCGGCGGGGCTGGCCGCTTGGGCGGCGGGGGCGGCCGTCTCGGCTGGCCCAGGTTCCCGGGCCGGCGGCGGCGGTCCGACCACCGCCGCCTCCGCCAGCCTCCGCTCCTCGCGCTCCGCGAGGGTCTCCCCCGTCCACTCTGGGGAGGAGACGGGGGAGCGGGAGCGGGACCGGCGGTGGTGGCGGTCGTCCCGCCCGAGGGACCCATCGGAGTCTGCCATTGCTGTTACTCTGGTAGGCATGCGTGGTGGCAGGCGCGCCCTTCCCACTACCTCCTGGTGCATCAGTGCCGTGCCGTGGGCAGTGCCGTGTGGTGCTCTGCGGGGGGGGGGGGGGGGAGGGGGTGGGGGGCCGGCTGTGGCGTCAGTCCCGCACTGCCGGGGTACCGCGGCCATCCACCGGCATTGGGAGGGGAGGCGGGGGAGCCACGCGGCCCACGCGTCGCGCCACAGCTCCCAGTCTGGGGCGGGGCTCAGGGCCCTGGGCCCCCGGGGGTCGTCGAGCGGTGCCGGGGGCAGCCGCACCAGATGGACCCCCGTAACGGCGGTGACCTCCTGTGTGCGCAGGAAGGTGTGTACTCCGTCCCGCGCCGCGGGCGCCGGGAGGGGGGGGCGGGGTACGGGTGTGGCCCCATAGAGGTGGGTGGGGGTGACCCCCAGGATCCGCCCCGGGTCCCCGCGGGTCGCGACGACGAGGAGGAGCAGGGGGGTGCCAGGGCACTCTTGCCAGAGGACCTGCCCCCTGTGGTGGGCACCCCTGGTCCTGGAGAGGGGGGGGGACAGGTCTGGGTTAGCCCAGCCGCGGGGCGCGTGCGTCGCCGGTGGGAGGGCGGGGCACCAAGTGGGCTCCCTGGGGAACGCCTCGTAGACGACGGCGTACGGGGGGGTAGGCCCGGCGCCGTCATACACCGGGTTGGTTGGCCGGGGGCGGGCGGACGCCTCGTCCGCGCCTTCCACGAACACCGTGACCTCGCCCACCTCCAGGTCCTCGTCCGGCGGGTGTAGAAGGTGGAGCGCCGCATCCAGCTCGGACACTCCCCCCGGGTAAGTGGCCCGCGCCTGGTTCAGGTACGGGGCCGTGTCCCTGGGGTAGCGCGTCCTGAGGGCGCGCAGCAGGGCTGGGGCGCTACTGTGGAGGGACATGGCAGACCCCGCTCCCGTCATCCGGAGGGCGTCCCCCATGGACAGGGGCCGGCCCGACCGATTGGACTCGCGCCACTCCATCCAGTGCCCGTAGAGGGCCGCCTCTGGGCTGATGAGCCCTGGCCGGACGGCGTTCACGATCCGGTGCATTGCCGGGAGCAACGTAGGGGCCCCCGCTCCGTTCAGGGCGCGGACGGCCGGGAGGGCGGTCTCGTTGAGGAAGGCCCTCGTACTGCCCTCCAGGTTGCACCGTGCGGCAGCGTGCGCTCCTTTTGCCTCCGCCACCGCGTCCGCCACCAGACCCCGGACGGCCGCCTCCTGCGCTCTGCGGCGGGCCCTGGTGTGCCCCGGCCCATCCCCCCGTCGGCGTGGCATGGTGCTGCGGGCTCTGCAAAGGGCGGCGGCGGGTGGGGGTTAGGGGGCGAACACGTGCGACAGGTGCGCACTGGATGTGGGGTCCCGCAGGTGCACGTGGATCCACAGAAGGGCAGCGCCCGCGGGGCCCGCCTGTTCGTGTGAGGGGGTGTGTGCCCCCTCGATGCGCCGGCGCAAGGCCTCCTCCTCTGTGCGCCTTTTTTGCACTGAACGGCGCCTTTTGTGGCTGGCCAGGCCGACCTCCTCTGTGCGCCTGCGCGGACCTGCGGGAGGTTCGGGCCAGGGGCACGCGGCTACCTGGGTGCACCGCTCGCACCTGTTGGCGCCTGTCGCTGCTGCGGAGGACACCGTGTCACACTCTCCGCAGGGTCGGCAGGTGTGCGGGAGGTGGGAGGGCGGCGACCAAGGGTCGAGATGGCGGAGCCAGAGGTCGTCCCACCTCTGTCGGAGGGGGTCCCGGATCTCCAGCAAGCGGGCGCGGACGCGGCGCCGGTAGTCCTTGCCAAGTGTCTTCCGCTGGACTTCCTGCCACGTGTCGCCGGGGAGGATCCCGTGGTCGTGGAAGGCGGCGATGAGGTCGTCCCACGCCGGGCGGGGGTGCCCCTGGGGGGGGCTCGCCATGTACACGTGGCGCCCGGTGAGGTGGGGCGTCAGCGCGTCCCATTGGCACCCGTTCGCGGTGTCCCTGTGGAGGAGGGCCAGTAGGGTGCCGTCCGCGACCGCCTCCCACCCCACTCGCAGCCCTTCGCAGCCATCCAGCTCCTGGTGCAGCGCGGCTGCGATACCGGTGGGGAGCATGAGGAGTAAGGGCCCCTGGGTGTCGCCCAGCCGGGACAGGGCGTCGTCGTATACCGGCCCCCCCGCTTTGAAGTGCGCCACGGTGAGTTGGGTGGCCCCGTCCTCTGGGGGTTGCCACCGGACGGTGGCCGCAGCGTGTCCCCACGTGCGTATCTCCGTGGCCCGGAGCACGTTGGCGGTGTGAAGGACGATGCGGGGCGGGACGGGCGTCCTGACGAGTGAGGATACGTCCCCAGTCCATCCCGTTTGCGGCCCCGGGGCCGCCTGCAGCCATTCCCCCGTCGCCGCGTCCCACGGGTGGTCAGGTCCCGCCCCGCGGACCATGGTGGGTCTCGGCCGGGTGTCCGGCCCCCACCCCCGGAGCGGAATGGCGGCGTATCGTTGCGCAGGGGTCTCCGGGGCGCGCGCGGCGGCGCACCACCGGCCCCACTCCCGCGCCCACTCCTCCCCCACGATGCGCGCCTCCCACGCGGTCATGGAGCCGCGCCCGATGATCCACGGTGGGAAAAGGGCGTCTTGCAGGTGCCTCGAGAACCCCCCCGGCAGGTCCTGATACGGGTGGGGGCCCTCTTGGAGCGGGCACTCCAGAGTGCCATTCACAACACGGAGGGAGGCTACGAAGTCCTTGTCAGGGCGCGGGGGAGGGGGAGGGTGGTCGCCCTCCGCCGCAGTGAGCCGTCGGTGTGCCCGGGCCGCCGCGCGTAGGGGCTCTCCAAGAAGCGGTCGAGGTTGAGGGGGTTGCCATCGTACGGTGGGGGGCTTGATGTCCTTCAGGTCTTCCAACACGGCGGCATCCGCGGCCTTAGAGACCATGAACGCCGGCCGCGAGGTCGACCGAGGTTCCCATCGGCGTCCCCCACGTACTCCCACGGCCTCCACTTCCATCTCCTCCACGGTATCCGTGTGGCTACGCCTTGGTTCTTCCATGTACGCTGAACCTAGATGTTCACGCCGTACTCCTTGCATGTATGCCTCCTCATCACGGCGCCGGCGGCTGCGTTCAGCGGCCTCCCGTCGTACACCACGCGGCGGGGTAATGCCGAACTCCTCCAGGTTTTCCTCACCTCCGCCGACATCCCACTCCACGTCCCCTCCGGGGACCTCATCCCTGAGTCCACCATAACGCCCGCCAGCCATTGGGATTGGTGAAGCATTTTCGGCGGGGGTGATGTCCGTGCGTCCACAGAAAAATTGGAAAAATTGAAAATCCTTCAACCCATCACCCCAACCTCTCCAAGTACTACATGAAGTCTATTCCAAACTTCGATTCCATTGGAGTTGCGTAAATGGTCTTGGAATCCTTGCTCACCCCACGGGGAGCGTCCGCGGACACAATCTGGCGTCTATGGACAAAGAGATGGTATATGTAAAATAATATGCAAAATAAATGCGTTGGCATGTACAATGTATATGTAACAATTCTATACTATAAAATAGCATAAAAAAGAAGACGAAATGAAGGCGACGGCGTCGCCGCCATCAGAAAATCTGACGGCTACGAGGCGTCGCCATCAGGATCTCCACTGAGATCCTGCCCAAACTGGGCCAACCAGTGGTTTCTGGGCGAAAAACAACAAAATAAAGTGATTTTTGAGTCAAAAACACTCATTTTGCGCGTCTCCCCCCAACGCGTCGCGTAGCCGACACGACGCGTTTCCGCGCCAATTCAACCTACATATGAAAAGGCCCACTGTTGGGCTACGCCATAGGCGTCTGAGCGATTCCTGGAATCGCCTCAGCATTTTTTGAAAAATGCGTGAACGCGCCACTTTTCGCAAAAATGGACCTTCGCGGATCGCCGCGAAAAAGGTCACGCTACAATCTTTTATTTCTAAAAACGATAAAACAATAATAAAATTGCCTAAAATCTTTAGAAATCGAGAGTTAAATTCTCGATCTGGGGCTGCGTCGCGCAAGCGACGACTGTCGTCGCCAGCCCAAAAAAGACGTAAAATCACGATTTCTGGGGTATTTTACAGAAATCCCACAGAAATCAAGATGCCGTAGCATCAGCAGGAAAATTCCTGATCTGGCCTGGCGAAGAGCGCCACAGGCTGGGCAGCGGGTATGGGTGAAGCACCCCATACCGCTTCACCCCCCTCCTTAGAAGCCTTGCCTATATCCAAAGGAAGGCAAGGCCAAGGAGGCGCTCTGACCCCTGCAGTGCCCTGGTTTCAACTCTGATTCAGCAGGACAGTGGGGGGGGGGGGGGCTTCGTGAGTAATTTACATGGGGGGGAGCACCAGACATGTGTCAAAAAAAAATTTATTTTTTTTTTTTTTTGATCTTGAAATATTCATAGGGCAATTGCCCCTCAGGCGACCACACTGGTCCCTGGCACTCCTCGTAGCCTCTGGTGACCAAACCAGGGGCGCTGCAGGGCCTTCCGCCCTGACTGATGGCGCTTAGGCGCACATATGGGCCCTTTTTCTCCATGGGCATGGAAACATAATAATTCAATAAATTCGAAAAAAATTATTTTGGGTCAAACCAAAGGCAACAACTTCCTCGCGCCTGAATTTAGGGCCATTTCCTGCCCAAGGCGACGAATTCCTCGTGCCTTTTAGGGTCGATTCCCAACCCAAGGTGACGAATGAACGCACCTGATTTGGGGGATTTAGGGTCATTTCATACCCAAGGCGCCCCACGCCTATTTAGGAAGGGACCTCCCGGAGGGTCAACCAACCCAAGGCGACGAATTAACGCGCCTGATTTGGTTACTGGTGGACGCGGGGCGCTCTCCGCGCGACCTGCTGTCGTTGCTCTTGGGATTTGTCATCCACACCCCTTGTCAAGCTGCTGCAGGGTCCAGATTTCCTGAAGACCTCTGCTGGGATCGTCGTCGTCGTCGCAGGAGCTCCTGGAGCTGATCTCAGGGCTGTCGTCGTCGCTGCTGTTGCCTTGGGGGCCAGTCTTGGCCCAGGCGTCCCTTCTTGCACTGTATTTCCACCAGTGCAATACCTTTGGCTGCAGTCCGTTGCGCTGCGGGAGTTGTCGAAAACCAGGCAGCAGGATACCACTCGACGTTGTGGGAGCCATCAACAGGTCCGCCAGTGAACCACGCGGACAGCGGCAAGACCATTTTGAAGCATTTTCGGCGGGGGTGATGTCCGTGCGTCCACAGAAAAATTGGAAAAATTGAAAATCCTTCCACCCATCACCCCAACCTCTCCAAGTACTACATGAAGTCTATTCCAAACTTCGATTCCATTGGAGTTGCGTAAATGGTCTTGAAATCCTTGCTCACCCCACGGGGAGCGTCCGCGGACACAATCTGGCGTCTATGGACAAAGAGATGGTATATGTAAAATAATATGCAAAATAAATGCGTTGGCATGTACAATGTATATGTAACAATTCTATACTATAAAATAGCATAAAAAAGAAGACGAAATGAAGGCGACGGCGTCGCCGCCATCAGAAAATCTGACGGCTACGAGGCGTCGCCATCAGGATCTCCACTGAGATCCTGCCCAAACTGGGCCAACCAGTGGTTTCTGGGCGAAAAACAACAAAATAAAGTGATTTTTGAGTCAAAAACACTCATTTTGCGCGTCTACCCCCAACGCGTCGCGTAGCCGACACGACGCGTTTCTGCGCCAATTCAACCTACATATGAAAAGGCCCACTGTTGGGCTACGCCATAGGCGTCTGAGCGATTCCTGGACCTTCGCGGATCGCCGCGAAAAAGGTCACGCTACAATCTTTTATTTCTAAAAACGATAAAACAATAATAAAATTGCCTAAAATCTTTAGAAATCGAGAGTTAAATTCTCGATCTGGGGCTGCGTCGCGCAGGCGACGACTGTCGTCGCCAGCCCAAAAAAGACGTAAAATCACGATTTCTGGGGTATTTTACAGAAATCCCACAGAAATCAAGATGCCGTAGCATCAGCAGGAAAATTCCTGATCTGGCCTGGCGAAGAGCGCCACAGGCTGTGCAGCGGGTATGGGTGAAGCACCCCATACCGCTTCATTGGCTCCTGGGCTGGTGCGGGGCGTCGGGGGCGTACCGGTGTCCGCGGTGGAGCACGGCGGTTGTGGTACTCCGCACTGAGCCACTCATCACGCCACTCCTCACTGCCACTGCCGGGCGGCACGCGCTCGTTACGGCGGCCCACGCTGTGGTGAGAGGGGGCGCTGAGAGAGGGGGCACTGGCGCTGGGGCGACTCCTGGGGGCTCCGCCGGGGGCGTGGGCTGTGCCTGGACCTGGTCCAGGTCCCCAGCCGTCGTATGACGAGCCAGACTCCAGGGGTGGGTGGTCGCTGCCGACGCTCCCACGGCCTTCCAGCTCGTCCAACCTCTGCTGCAGGCCGTTGATGACCTTGTTCAGCAGCCTGGTCTCGCCCCTGGCGATGTCCAGCTCCCTCTGGGCGGCGGTGGCGACCTTGGCGATCTTGACCATCTCCGTCTTGGCGATGTCCAGCTCCTTCTGTGCGCCCGCGGCGACCCTGGCGAAGCGGATCATCTCGCCCTTGCCCGTGTCTACCTCGCGCTCAAGGGACTCGACCCTCCTGCGGAGGTGGACAATCCACCGCCAGGTGGCATCCGGGTCACCGTTCCCTGGTGCGTCGTCGGGGTCCCCAGGGGGTCCTGCAGGAGGGCCTCCGCCGGGTCCGCCCGGTCCAGGGGGTCCTCCCCCTCCTGGAGGTCCGCCTCCGGGGTGTCCACTTGGTGGACTTCCTCCAGGGGATCCTGACGGGCCTCCGCCAGGGGGTCCCGGTGGGTCTCCGCCGGGTCGCCTCGGTGAGTCCGAGGATGGGGGCTTCTCCGTGTAGCCGAAGTCCATGTCTTCGTCCTCGTCCATGTCGCCCCACCTGGTCGTCTCGGTCTCGCACGCGGAAGACTCCCAACTCCGGTAGGGAGGAGGGAGATCCTCACCCTCACCCTCCGGCTCCATGGGGACGTCTCCGCCTCCTCTGCCAGCCACTCCTCGGCGATGTCGGCGGCCTCGTCCATCCCCGTCGCTGGCGGTGAAGAAGGGGTCGGAGTCCTGGGGATGTCCGCCCGCTGGCCTCCGTGACCTCTCGGGGGTCTTCCCCTTACCCCTCTTTCGACGGTAGGCGGTGGGGCCACTGTCCCCACTGCTGCCCGTGTCGACCTCCTCCAGATCCAGCGTCATCTTGGAGGAGGCGTCCCCTTCGAAGAGCCTTCGAAGGGTCTCCACTCGGGATCCTCCCGGGGGAGTCTCGCGCTGGAGCTTGACTTGCGCCTCCTCCATTGCGGCGGCCGTGGCTGCGGCAGCTCGCCTTTCGGCCTCCTCCCGAGCACGGGCAGCCTCGGCTTCCCGAGCCCGCTGCAGCCGACCCTTCTCAGCCTCAAACGCTGCCAGCTCCGCCTCCGTCTTGGCCCTCTCCTCAGCGACCTTCCGTCGCGCGGCCTCGATGGCGTCCTTCCTGCGGCGTCCGCTTGGGCCTTGGCCGTTGCTTCGGCGTGGGCCCTTTCCTCCGCCTCCTTCTTTGCCCTCTCTTGGGCAAGCGCCTCTTCCAGTGCTTTCACCTCGGCCTCCTTACGGACAAAGGCCTCCTGGGCCAGGGGGGCTTCCTGGGCGGCTGCCGCGACCTCACCCCTGACCCGGGCAGTCGCTGCCTCCTGGGCGGCTGCAGCCGTGAGTCCGGCCGCAATGGCCGCCACAGTCGAGGCGTGGAAGGCCATGCCTCTGCCCCAATCTGTGGCCTCCTCCTGGGCGATGCCGACGGCGCCCTCCACGGCAGCGTTCTGCTGCGTGGCCCGTTGCCGGGCAACCCAAAGGTTGCAGGGCACCCCACAGGCGCGCTCGCAGGCGCGGGCCACTCCCTTTTGTCGGGAGCGAAGCTGCTGCTGGAGCTGGCCTGGTCGGCGGGCATCCTCCCACGGTGGGCCGACTCCACGTCGCTGCTGGGGCCTGACTTCCTCAGGTGCAGCGGACGGGGCTTGGCCTTGGCCTGCTTGGCGACTTCGAGGAAGTCGCCAAGGGTGGTGTGGCCGGGGTGGTGAACGCCACTGGCCCGTTGGGGGCTGGGGGCTGGGGTTCCGCCCTTGGCGGCTTGGGCGGCTTCGGCGGCCAGGGATTCCTGGTACTCCCGCCATTTCTTGTCCCGCTTCTTGTCCCCGGCGGATCGCTTCTCCTTCCCAGGAGACGCGCTGCTGCTGCTGCCCTGCAGCGTGCACTCGTTCCCCGGCTCCGGGAACTTCTTTTCGATCATGTCCCAAATGGAGACGTTGATCGTGGCGCCCGACGGGTACTCGTTGGGGTTCTCGTCCTCCTCAATCCCGTCAGGGCGCAGCCCTTCGCCGGGTCTGTCCGGGCGGGTCCAGACCCTCCGGCGCTTCTGGCGGAAGCGGTAGGCATACCCTTCCACCCGCAGCCAGTCTTCCACTGCCTGCAGGCGGTCGGCGCCCATGTCCTCGCGGAGCTCGACGCTCCCGGGCATGCCGCCTTCGCACTGGGGATTGCTGTGGCGGTAGTGCTGCCCCCACACCAACCCACGCAGTAGGCGCACCGCATGGGGGTGGGGCAGCGGCCACGTCTTGCCTGCCTCCTGCCAATTCACCATCGTTCCCCTCGATGGACTAGTCCTGGGGGTGGCTGTTGAGGCGGTTGATGTAGCTGGGAGTGCGGCCGGTGCTGGTCGGCCGAAGGAACTCGCTGATGTCGGAGTTCCGGTCGCTACACCTCCTTCACGGACTCGGCGCTGTTGCCGGGCGGCGCTGCGAAGCCCGTGGTGCTCGGGGTTCAGGCGGCCCCGAGTGGCACGCGAGGGATGGGTAACCCCGCGGCGGTGAAACGCTGTTGACGCGTTCTCGTGGGGGGCCTGGCCATGGGATGCTGCGGCGGACACGCACAGGCAAGCAGGCAAAGCACTGCGCTCACAAGGGCATCCTCATGCTCGTGTCATGTGACAAAGTGTTTCAGGATCCTTGCCACTCTGAAACAAGGGAACAAAAGTATGTACAGAAACACATCAGGATATGTACACATGGGGTTAAGACTGGACTGGGGTAAGGGCATCACAGGGCAATAGACACTCAGTCCCAACTCATATCCCAATTCCAGGTCCGACCCTCCCAGTGGCTGGCAGGGGCGGGGGCTCAAACACAACCCATGCCCTACTCAGTCCGGACCCTGAAACCCTGCCAATAGGGGAGGGTGTCCCGCCCAGCCACAGGCGAGTTCCTGGGAACCAAGGGGCCCCAAGGCCAACTGACAGTGGCTCCCTATGCTCCCTTAACGGCATGTCCCAACTCCCCTCTGAGCCAGAGATAAGGCCCCGCCATTATCCCCTAAGAGTTGGTAGCTGAAAACGGGCTGTTTCAGCCCAAACTGATATTAGCTCCGAAAACTCCAAAATTGACCCCTCGTCTGGACCCGCCACAGGTAGGGACGAGGCAACTGACCCTATGCCCTTCGCGTACGAACTCCCTGGAGCCCTCACCCAACCTGGTTCCCTCTGAGGTCCCGGCATCAGGGCACCACGGGTTCATCAAGTGGGGTCATGATGCCAAAATCAACAAAATTGGCCTCATTCCCACGGGTGATTCGCCGAGCCAGGGCAAGGCCAATGGCTCACAGGAGAGGAGGCAGGATCTAGGACCCATATCTGAGTGCACAACTTAGAATTAGGTCCGGACTCTTCATGGGCATAGAGATATGGGGCCGCCAATTGACCACACGGGGGGGTGAAATTGGGGTCCCAAAAGGGGGTCATTTTGGCTGCTCAAAATGAGCCAAAATCCGGGGTACCCCCAATGGTATATCTCCACGCCGGCTTGGAGATCGGATCCTCCATTCCATATGTGATCCACTGGGAGTCCAACGGAGACTCCCATGCCTTTGGCTCTCAAAGATCTCCATGCCACTCGGCGTGGTGACAATCCGAATTGGGTCCACAATTGCCAAAATGGCAAAATCGGTCGTCTCGGTCGACTGTCCAGGGTAGGAAACCTTGGCGATATTGACGCGCCAAGCCTTGATTCACAACCCTTGATATCCCCTTTGGTCCCATGCCCTGGGTTATGGCTTGCTGTCACACTGGCGGGTTGCTGTTCATCGAGGGGATGAACACGCGGATGGGGCAGAAAGCAGCATGCGGTGCAAAGGGGGAGATCATGGATCGCACCAAAAGTTGAATAACTTCAAATGAGCCGGAGGAGCAAATACCAAACTCAATGGCGTTCAACCCTTGGTCATATGCTACAATATTCGCCCTTCCTTCCTGGCTAGATTCCGTGCCCCATGGAGATATGGTAGTTCCAATATGGCATACAATGGCAAAAACAGCGAAATTTGGCCAAAATGGCCCGCACTCATGATTCCATATCTCCATGGCCACGGCGAGGATCTTTTCAACCAAAGATGCTATAGACATATGGGACTTAGGTCCCAATATATGTCGCTTGCCAACCCTCATGGTCACCTCTAGCTATTTTCCCCATTGGAGGGAAAATGACACACAAATGGGGCAGAATGGCAACATACCCCAAATTGGGTTACTCACAACTCTCCCTTCGAGAGGAGGGGCCACATGGGGAAACACCCCATTCGATGTGAGTTTATGTGCCCTCTCCAAATTGCCCTTACCCTTGGTCAAGTGGCGCACGCAACCTCGGGGGTAAAATCAGGGGGAGAAGGGGTTTGTGGCCATTCTGGGCAAAACGGCCAAAATTCACCCAAAAGTGGTCCCCCGAAAAGTTGTATCTCCGTATCACAAGAGAAAGGAGCCTCGGGCTTTTGCATGGATGCAAACCGAAGCTTTGCTTCCCTTTTGCAACAAGGGTTGAGGTTCAAAGCATAATGGAAGCATTTTTAACACCTCAATCCTTGAAGCACACTATTTATGGGAAAAAGTGCATATATCGGCGATATTGGCATGAAGATATCTTTGGGACCTTGAGGAGCAAAAATATGAGTAAACATTCTCGGAGTAGGCCCATAGTAGGTGCCCTCAAATACGCCCACTATGGTTAGATTGTCTCCGCCCACTCGCGTCATTAGTGCTTGCATATGAGCGCGTGTGCAAAGATGCAGTATGGCACGCTTGCTCACAAGGCGAAATTATATAAAATAGAAGACAAGGTTGTAAAAATCAACCAAGCCATCCACAATGTCCTTCGTGGTCTCTACTTTACATATTGCCTTGGTTCGAGGCTCAACTCCCCATAGGCTTCTAGTACGAGCCTCGGGGGTTTGGCCATTTTGGCCTAATTTTCGACCAAAACTTGCCCTCTTTCGAAAATAGAGTTTTGGTAGGAATTGAATTGCGCTGAGCCATCGTTGAGTTGGCTCGAAAAACGAAAATGGCCTAGGGCTTTTGGTCTTGTGAGCATTGTGTTGGGTTATTAACGTTCATGCTCACAAGGACACAAAGTTAGCGTTTGCGCACGCACACGACTTGGGTTTGCGAAACCCACAGGCTGCCTAAAACATCGCCATTGCCCTCTTCCCCATGCAAAGTGACATGCCCACATGAAAGGGGGATGAATGAAAGACATAGGGGGGGGATGTAAGGTTCCGTCCGAACTCATGGTCCTTGAGAACCATGAGTTCGCGCGATCGACGGAAAACCTTGCGCGTTGATTTTCTCGAAGACGCAACGGCGAAAAATTCTGGTGAACACACCAGATGAAAGTACATGAAAAACCCTCTAGATTCAGCCCTTAAGTTCTCTTAGAACCTCAAAGGTACTCGAGAAAAATCCCTCACAAAACTCGCCACGGAGGAGCGACGAAAGCGCGTGAACAGGCGACAACAGGCGGCGATTTCACGACAATTAGAAATCGCGGTAGAAATCGGGTATTTCACCGATTTCCGACCGAAAATCGCCTAAGACAATAAAATTATGGTAATTCTACATCGATTTATTGGTTAGAAATCAGATTCAGGATTTCGCGGGTTAGAGAACAGGGATATCCTGCTGACAACCGGTGTCAACGGCTTCCGCACGGGTGTGACGGCTCACATGCCTCCGGGCCATGGGCCATAGGTTCTGGGTACCGCTTCAGTATTGTTGCAGTGTCTCACTGACCACCAGGCACTGATTTCCTGGTTCCGTGAGGATTTGGGTACAATCAATGGCCCGGTGGGCAGGAGAGGGCGCTGGCACGAATTTTTGTCCCCGTTTAAAATACTGGTTGAGTATACTCGTGGTAAGGGACATATAGTGCCAGACACGCTTAGCCGCTGGGCTTACCCAGCGTGCGAACATGCAGGGGATTCCACAATGCAGGGTTCTGTAGAAGATGCTGCGGGAGTCGCAGCGGATGAGCAGAAATCACGTCGGTGGGAGGACCAGCAGTTAGCTGCAGATGTTTTACGTCGCTTGAGGGAGGAGAGGGCAGAACTGGGACGATTGCGCTCAGTTCATGTCTCTTTCGAGTCGTATCAGGCAGGACAGACTGAAGGTGCTGCCAGAGACCTGTCCTCCGTTGAAGAGAGATTACGAAAAATGTTTTGTGAACTTGTTCCCGATGACGATACAGTAATGGATAAAGGGAATGTACGTGCACACGGTGTTTTGCAACGCATGCAGCATCAGCACTGGGGTTTACAGGCAGCCTGTTGGCCCGCCAGAATTAGTGGTGTGTCGACCAGGTCAACGACCCGCGAGAACGGAATCATTTCTGAGGCTGCAGGTGAAGCTCATCAGGTGTCAGGTGGACATATGCGATTGCCTCAGCAACCTGCAGGTGATGTTGAATAAGCTGTGCATGTGTCTCACATTCCCCTAAATTCCGGTGATACTTCTGTCCTTTTCGCAGATTGGACAGAAGCATATAAAGCAGACGAACATCTGAAGGAGCTGTACGAATATCTCAGTGGAGGTAATTCACGCGCAGCTTTTGGGTTGTATCGTGGAAAGATTAGGAAAAATGGGAAGATCTTGGTGCCCACCAGCCTGGTGGACATGGTTGTCAAGGCGATGCACAGCTTTGCGCATCCAGGGGTCAGTAAATTAAAGGAGCTCTGTCTCCGGAAGTCCGCATTCCCTGAAGACCTGGACGTTCACGTTCAGGCGCTTATTGCTGGCTGTGCCACCTGTGCAACGTGCAAAGTACGCAATCATCCCTCTCGGGATACCATGGAACATTACCCAATACCAGAGTACCCCTTCTCGTCATTAGCTATGGATTTCACCAAGTTACCGCTAGTCTCTATAGGTGATGAGAAGTTTGATTTTGCCTTTGTTATCGTCGACCGACTAACAGGATACACCATGGCTATTCCATGTTTGGAAAAGCGCCTAAATGCTGAAAAGGCGGCTTCACTGTTTTTGGAGAAATGTGTTTTTTTTACAGGATTGCCGCATGAAATTATGTCCGACAATGACAAAGTCATTTCAAAAGACTTTTTCGAAACCCTCTGTGCTCTGAGTGGAATTGAGCAACACAAGGGTGTCATTTACCGCCCTCAGTCCAATGGCAGGGCTGAAGTGGCTGTTAAACTAGTGGTCAACAGTTTAAGGCGGTATCCGGCGGATCCGAAGGGTAATTGGGTGCATGCATTGCCTTTGGCATTGTGGAGCCTCAATGACCTCCCGGGGGTGGTGTCCCCCTACTCCCCCCATAGGTTAGTCTTTGGGAGGGACCCGGTTGGGTTTGGGGATTGCCCCCCCAATGAGGTTGAGGAGGGTCACGAAGATGCACTGGAGTTTTTTGACCGGGTCAGCAAGGAACGCCAGTTGGTTCAACAGCGGCTGACCAAGATTCATGAGCGAGAGAAGCGAGCTTGGTTGAAAAAACATCCACAGTTACAGCTGCAGGTTGGTGATCGAGTGTGGGTCAGGTTCTTGACCAATGAAGCTGGTGTTCACAAGCTTCACAGGTTGTGGTTTGGACCCTGTGAGGTGCTGCAGTGCCTCAGTGAACCACGTTTTCTGATTTCAACGCCCAAGGGTGAGCAGATCTTGCCTGCCACGAGACTGAAGCCCTACGTGTCCCCCTTTAAAGGACAGCCCGTGCCGTTTCATTATTTTGTAGATGGTGACAGTGTGCCTCAGGATGATTCATACACTGTTGAGGCTGTGACGGGCTGTATATGGCAAGGTTCAGGGCGAAACCGGAAGCGCAAGTGGAAGGTGAAGTGGCGTGCACATGAGGAAGAAACTTGGGAGACACATGATAAGTTTGTAGGACATGTTAATGATGTGTGGGTCAAATATAACAGGGATCATGGCATCAATATCTCTGTTAATGAGTTGATTCGCACCATACAATGTGTGCCCCTGTGTATGCTGCTGTGATGGTGTTTTCTCAATTCTCACTTCCTTGTGTTTTGAGGACCGATTTCGGTTTAAGAAGATAAACCAGAAGCAGAATTTAATTAACTTCTCACGTCATGAGTTCTGCATGGCAGGGCCTGGCCAGATTTGTCATGGATCATTGGTGTCTGTTTTCTTTTGCCTGCTTTCTCTATGTTTGCATGATTTTAGTTGTCCTGATCCAGGGTTTCCCTTGTGGAATTTGCACATACTGAATATGCAGATAGAGGTGGAATTTTGTTGCACGCTGTAAGACATCTTGCGGCGTACTGTGATGTACTGCATTGTATTTGTATTTGTATTGAGCCCATTTCTGCTGCCTGTGTGTTTTCTGCACACCAGACTGCCCAATTATCGTCAGTCACCCCAGATTTGATTTTCCTGAGGATTGCCTAGCCTAGGAGGGGGGTGCAGCAGGTCTGGTCACATGTGCAGATGGAGAGGATCCTAATCTGTGGCGATTATTTCAGTTTGCACAGACGATTGTGCCTTTTGCTATGATGCTCAATCGGGATTGTGTTGCAGTCCATGATTATTGATTTATTCTCTTGCACAGGCTCCTGTTATCACTTCCTGGTGAAAATGCAGTACAAATCCAGCTTTGATGCTCTGCAGTGATAGTCGTGCAAGATGCAGAAATGGATGGGAAATCAAACCACAGTGGAATAACACAACAACTCAAAGGTGCAAGGGTGAAATAACAGAGATACAAAAATTGATGGAAAATCAAACAAATAATTGGCAATCAATTGGTTATTTTGCGCAAAATAATCGGATTGAATCGGTTATTTTTAGGAAAGTAATCGCCAAAACCGATTATTTTTGGTAAAATAATCGTTTAAAATTGGTTATTTTTGGTGCAAGCCAATTCCGAACCTTAGTTGGGAGACAGGTGGGGCAGGGTTATGGCAAGGTTTGAGAAAGCACAAGCAAGGCCATCAGAAAGCGGCGGGTCTCTGTTTCAAGGCAGATTGGCAAAGAGTTGGGAGAAGGGTGGGAGAAGGTTGGGGGAGGGTTAGGAGAAGGTTGGGGGAAGCACAGGCAAGGCCATCAAGCAAGTGGCACAGGTAAAAGCAGTATGTACCTTATGAACCTGGTATGTACCCGGTACCTGTATGTACTTGGTATAGGTACATGCATATGTACCTGGTAATTACCGATAAATGTACCTCTGGTACCCGGTTCCTGTATGTACTTGGTATGTATTGACATATAATAGATAGTCAAAAAGTGTAGTCATCCCATTGCGGACACGGGTGTTTACCAAAAAAAAAGATACACTCAGAAAGTGTATCCATCCAGCTGCGGATAGCTGTGGACATGTGTACCAAAATAAAACAGACACTCAAAAAGTGTCCCTATCTAGCTGCGGATTTGGATGTGTACCGAAATAGAATAGAAACTCAGAAAGTGTATCCATTCAGCTGTGGAGAGCTGCGGACATGTATACTGAAATAAAACAGATACTCAAAAAGTCTCTCCATCCAGCTGCGGATACGGATGTGTACCGAAATGAAATAAACACCCCTAAAGTCTATCCATCCAGCTGCGTACATGTGTACCGAAATACAAAAGACACTCAAAAAGTGTCATCATCCACCTGCGGATACGGGTGTGTACTGAAATGAAATAAACACTCAGAAAGTGTGACAGTGTTTACAGTTGAAAACACGGTCAATTGCATTGTATCAAAGTGTGCAAAACCGAGTTACGAAACGTTGCATTCAGATCGTTGAACTTCATGTTTTCCAAAATAGAGTTGTTTTGAACAATGTTGAACCGCGAAACAGATATTTTTTCAATATTTTTATCGTTTTGCACGTTTTGAGCCTTGAAGAGAGGACATATTTAATTTGTTTGTTTGAGACCAAATGATGACAGGCTTGGTTGGGGGGGCGCGTAGCGTCCCGGCAACTAAGCCTAGCCATGTAACATGCATCAAACCTATCTTTTTTTCTTAGACTTGCTTAATGTTTTGAAGTAACCATGCCTATACATATGTAAAGGGGTCCCATACTTCAATGTTGCCTTCATTTTCTTCATCTTTTTCATGTGGATAAAACTTTTCATCCTTAGTGTCAATATTACACTTTGAACAATCTTGCTGGCTAACTAGAGCCACATACATGCATAGAAAAAACTTGCTTCTATTCACGAAGGTTAAAATTGTCTAGGGTTGCCTTTCTAACCTATGCTTCTGAGCTAGGATGCAGCTTTGATGCATTTGCCTGATTACGCTAGTAGGTAGGCTATACCTCGTTTGGATGGTGTTGCATGCATTGTGGGCATGGACTCTTTTTTCATAACTGTACCCCTAGGCTTAGGTACAAAAGCACTGCAATTTTCCTTCGTGGTTCTTTCGAGAACGATTCGAGCCTGCTTCTCCCCTTCCGCCCTCCCTTGTTTCAACACATTGCAGCGTAAATTGAGTCGCGCGCGCTTTCAGAACGGTACGCACGCGTCAAGTGAACACGGTCATTTTGGAGCAGGGAAATAGGGTATGCGATGTCCGACAAGATCAATCATGAGTGTGGTATGTGAATGTCTCCTTGTGGAATTAATTTTGAAGATTCAGGATTCCACCAAATGTGCATGATCTCCAGGGCTTGCTCTGCTGCGCCTCCGGAAAGATCTTTCCTTCTATGCTGACAAGTATGGAACGCCGTTATATGGATTGCACAAAATGTATTTGTTGATGGAGAAACAACATAACAGAGGACAAGATGGAGGTGCGGTCTTCCTTCATGACGTAATGCAACAATTAAAGGCGAGATTCCCTAGCCATTCTGCCTTTCGTGTGCAGCTGGACTTGGAGCCGTGCAGCTCGACATGCCCCATGGTCATCATTATATTCACCGGTCACGATTCTTTGGCACGAATGCGTTACAACATGTATTCGCAGGTGTTCCCACCGTGCACGCCTGTGAGGTTGCGACCCATGCAACACCATTCAAAAATACCTATTCGGTCACTACACTCCGCGAAACGAATCGATGAGCATCGCCGTGACATCGTTATGTTCAACCGATGGTCCACCATTGATGATGGTTGTGTTTGCTCGTGTAAGCTTTGGGTTGACATTCTCGTTATTTTCTACAGACATTAATAACTCCGTTCGCAAGGTGGAGGCTAGTGATGCTGTGCGAAATATTGCGTCGGCGAAAAATGAATGTGGTTACGCCGGTGTGTAGTGCGCTTTGGCAAACTCGGCGACTAGCTTTCTTGCGCCTTGTGAGCGATTCACGGTGAAATGTCGCGAGCATGCCGCCTTGTGAGCGATTCACGGTGAAATGTCGCAAGCAAATTATGTGGGATGGTTAGCTTTTGCACACCAACGCGACAAAATCATCACACAGCCGAACTGTTCCTTGGGCACCTCCGATATGGCAAGCCAAAGTCGAGTACTCCGGGCTACTGGCACCAAAACTCAACGGTGGCATGCCATCCTTTCCACCGGCGAAGCAATTGGAAGACACGGAATCTCTTGGTATGATCTGACCAAAAAGTCTTTTTCTTCAGCCTGTGTTGATGTGCGAACAAAATGCGCGATCAAAACATTCAAATATTCCAAGCTCGAGGGCAATCTCGTTCTTCCCGTGTTAGGGAAGTCTTTTTTCCCGCCTTGATCTCGTCCGTCCGAATTCATGTTGTGTTGGTTTTCCATGGCTTTTGACCGCAACACGCGACACACAGGAGAGAGCAAAGTGTGAGTCCTAGGCTGTGAGTTGTTCCTGTGGGCTTGAGGGGTAGATACAACAATAACTTCCCTCTCAAAAACCATTATGTAGTTTTGCACTTCTCTTGTGCCTGCGTGCCATAGACTAAGATCGGGGGTAATGTGTGGATTAGGTGCGTGTATGTTCATGCCATCTTTGAGTGTAGCGGACGATAATGGAAAGAAGGAGACCTTGCCGTGGAGAGAGAACGACAAGAATGGAGCGGCATAAAGGGGGCGGCCAACCAAGTTTTCCCCGAACGAGTTTCAAACTTCTTCAAGGCCATGGATAGTGGAGAACAAGCTTGTACCCCTATGTCGAAGTGTAGGCTAGTGAGCAATTCATCACGAATTGGAGCTCGTGGAATGAATGGAGCAAGCTAGCATTCAATGCATTCCTTCCCTTGCCATCCCCGGACATAGCCCAACGCAAGAGTGGCACAATATTGCTTGCAATGTTCGATAGGTTGCCGGAAATTTCAATCTCACCAATTGTGACCAAATCTATGAAGAATTGGTGAAGCAAGGTCAACATCCGTTCGACATCAAGGATGGTGCCATTTTGATGGAGAGGCTAGCCTTTTACTTGGACATGGGTATTTGCCTGCATTCGCTTCGCCTTGAGATGCTGTCATGGACCGAGCAATTGGTTTTTTTTCGCCTCATCATCATTTGTTAAGTCTTGTGTGTGTACATGCCTGCTCGCGAAGCTTCAATGAAAGGGGCACATTTTGGCCATAAAAAGCATGCAAACAATGCGCCTTGCGGTGGGAGGATCGCGCATGGATGGAGCTTTTTCGGGAGGACAAGCTAGTAGAAAGCGGGGCAAGAAAGGTATTTCGCTTTGCATAATTGGTTGGAAGAAGTGACACGACACGAGAACAATGTGGCGCAATATGATCTCACACCAAGCTGTCAACACATCACATTGATGGTTCTTCTTCGCTTTTTCTACCTCTTCCGCCCTCAAACGAAGTAGCTTTTTGCAAGGAATGGAACTGAATGGGAAGATGTTTCCGGGGCCGGCCGTGTCCGGCTCTAAGGGTGGCGTCTAACCATCCATGTGTCCCCCCTCCCGTCAAATCAACTTCTCCTTACAATCCCAAATTACATTTGCCACATTTATGATAAGGAAGGGAGACACGGCATATGTTGCAAACACGCAATCACATTGCCTCACGGTGGTGCGTTTCTCTTTGGTTCTAAGGGTTTTTCGCTTACCCCAAGTGTGAAGTGGTGAATGATATCCACACCCATGTGGGTTGCTGGGTGTGGGGCACAGAGGTCTTGGGACGACCCCAAACCCTAATATCAATATTTGAAATTTTCATTTCCACACACCTTAATCTCATTAAATTGAATTGTAATGTGTCGTCATTTGTGGCCTTCGTTGTTGCTATGTGCTTGCCCCATACATTTTTTTAAAAGTCTGATAACCCCCTGAAGAGGGGCCTACGATCGTGCTAAGTGGGGAAAGCGCACAAGGGGTGGGCACAACCCGCACCCCCTACCACTGCTGGCAGCAATGGGGTGGCGTTGTGGTCATTATAGTATGGGTTGTCGTACTTGAGTGCAGTAGCATTTCACCTCTTTGCATATTATGTGGATTCAACATGAGCTTGCATGTGGACATTGCTAGGTCATGAACACCAACACGAATTTTAGCTTGCCCCACCAGCCCCCCCCCTCAAGGCCTTTGGTTACCCCAACTTGTCACCCCTAGCCCCGTCCCCACTTTTGAGTGAGAATTGATTTTTTTGCGCTTGAGGGGGGGCCTTAGGGATGGTTGCAAGACAGAATACTGTTGGGGGGTGTTTGCACATGAAAAGGAGGTCTGTTGATGACCCGATTGATCTTCAGTTTGATTGCCAATGCTTGGTCGGTTGAGTCTCGGTTGTAGAATATGGTCAAACTAGTGGCATGCACGGTGTTGGCTAGGCCAACACCTGTGGCCTCCTACGCCACAAAGCTGCACATTCCGGGTCTAACAAGTAACCTCATTAGTAACTTTCAACATCCACCGCCAATGGAGCAGTGGTGAGGGGGCGAGGACACTAGAGAAGGAGGGTAAGGATTGACCCACTCGTATGCAGGCACTGGAAGTGTGCTCAAGACCATACGAGATAAATCAAGAAGAGACAGGAGCGAGCAAAGCCGCGACGACCAAGGGGGATGGTGCCCTACAATACACCACCGGACTGAGACAGAACAACGGACGACGAAGCGAGGAAGGGGATATCAACACACTGGGGGCAAGTGGCAGAGCCTAAGAGATTGGGTGGTGCCGCGCCAACAGCATGTGTTTTATCCCTGGAGCATAGTTGAGCGGTAAAACACTTGACTAACAACTCGACGACCTGAGTTCGATTCCTGAACAGGAGAGTCATACTTGACCCACTCGTATGCAGGCACTGGAAGTGTGCTCAAGACCATACGAGATAAATCAAGAAGAGACAGGAGCGAGCAAAGCCGCGACGACCAAGGGGGATGGTGCCCTACAATACACCACCGGACTGAGACAGAACAACGGACGACGAAGCGAGGAAGGGGATATCAACACACTGGGGGCAAGTGGCAGAGCCTAAGAGATTGGGTGGTGCCGCGCCAACAGCATGTGTTTTATCCCTGGAGCATAGTTGAGCGGTAAAACACTTGACTAACAACTCGACGACCTGAGTTCGATTCCCGAACAGGAGAGTCATACTAAGGGTTTGATGGATATCCAGGTCATATCTTTCCATTACAACAAAATGTTGGCTCGCAGCTCCATGCCAACAGTTGTTGGAATAGTGGAGATGGACGCGTGGTGGATAGTGGAGATGAATTGTTCGAAAGGGTTGGGAGTAGTTGGAAACTTTTTCTTCGATGCCCAGTCCCATGTGTTGTGTGTCATAGCAGGTTGGTTCTAAGCCTGCACCAAGGTGGGCGGAACGGGACATAAGGTGCCCACTAGTTGCAAGACAGCATTCCCACCCAATCCTGAGACACCCTTGGACACCCCCTTTTACTCAATTTGTGGCGTCTCGGCATCTGACGCCTCAACCTGAGGTGCCCTCCCCCTACACAGTCAACACAGTCAAATTTTGGCAACATCCCAATACCACCCCTCTTGTCCTCCCTCCGATGCGTGCATCAGGGGTATTGTAACACTCAAACTCAAGACCAAAATTTGGTCTCAACCAACCTCCTATTTTGGGTTATTGTCCAACACCTGAAAACAGATGTTTGCAACACTCAACTTCATACACAACAACAGTTCCCACTAGGTCCACATTGGGTTTTACACTCAGCAGCCACCAAGATGCAAGACCACAAAATGATTATGCAAACATATTGGAATAGATAGGGACAACATCAAAAAAAAAAAAGGTGCTGTCTACGCTCGAACTTTTTTTGAACAAATTTTCTTTTGTCACAACATGTTTCCCTCAATTGTTTGAAATATTGCGAACCCAAAGCATCTTGGGTGATCTGTTTGCTGTTATTGTTGTTTTACACCAAAGTGCCATTTTGTACAGCACCTTTATAAAAAGACACATGACCTACGAAGGGAAAGCACGGCACCTAAACATGCATAAGTGATGAAGACAGTAGCCCGAGATATTGCAGAATGATCCCAATGGGCGTATTTCAAAATGTGGAAGTAATTGGTGAAACATTAGAACAGCACTGGGCACTACTACTAGTAGTCATGTACGCAGTGACATCGACAACATAGAATAGCTGCTTCTGACAGGCATGGGAGCATTTGTGTTGGAGCAGCTCAATATCAAGCTCAATTGTGTTTGCCTGCTGTTTTTCCATGTGAGGGTCCCATGTAAAATCATCGTACTGTTTTTCAAATTTTCATCTGCAGGTTTCACCATGTACAAATATTTTCTTCTATTGGGGTTTTGTATGTAGAGATAGTGTTTGGCTGAAACGGTTGCTGAAAAAACTGTCCAACGGCCGAAACAGGGGGGCACCGCAAAATGATAAAAAACACATAGGTTCTCACTCACCACGCCTGTTTGTCACTGAAACATTCTTTCTGGGCAAAACGTAAATTCTTGCGGTGCTGGCTCCCAAACAAAATACCAAAATATGAACAAAGAAGAACAATTACCATCCCCTACTCAAATTTTAGACAAAAAAGGCTGGTTTTTGAGAGAAATACTCTCCACTGCCAAAGATGTATAGCCTGTTGAGAGGGCAGCAAAAAGGCAAGGAAAATATGAAAATTGAAGTTGACGTACTGCACAATTTTTTTAGACCAACTATAAGAACACACCTACAACATAATACCAGCAGCCGGAGCATCTTTGTGCACCCCAAGCATACTCTTGTTGCACAATGTGGGAGGTGTTCCTTTCTAGTGTGTCTCCCACAAGACACACCCACAAATCACTCTTCAGTCAATTAGTTTCGGTGGTGTTGCAACATGGCACATAGGGCATAAAACCACCCGGACATAGCCTGAAGATCAAAGTGTCTGAAATTTGGTTGTGTACGCCAAAACGCACCGAACCGCCATATTCCAAAAACATGCCCAAAATGACTGAGTCCCAAGGGGTAAAAACAGGTGTTTTGGTTTGAGATCAGGCGACCACATCTCCAGGTAATTTGCATGCTGGGATGCATGTTGCGTTTACGCATGATATTTACTGGGGTCTATGGCAAATGTCGCGCAGGGTGCCCAGCTTTTGTCCACTCAAGGTGCAACGTAGCCCAAACAGTTCGGCACACTCAATGCTAAGACAGAATGCTGTTTGAAGCGTCCTGATTGGCATCCATGCAGACACAGGGATATGCTGCACAGCCCAGAGCATGGTTCGACTATTCTTGCCGAATGCCGAATGCTTGCTGCAATGTCATGGATCATTTCTTGTGATGCTAATCATCACCCTCATCACGTGGATTATGCTCTCTCTTGCAGCAAATGAGAAGTTGCACCAGGAGCTTAGTGTGATTGACAAAGATGAGCAGGATCATTTGAACGTAACGGCTTCCCGTCGCCTATCCGTGACAAACAAGACAAACAGGGGCATCTCTGATCTGATTGCAAGCCGCCTTGACCTGCAAGACATCCTGCAGGTATTTGCTCGTTCGTGTCAGGCAAGTGCGGCTTTGTTTTGCGCCAGCACTTTCCCACGATTCTGAACGGAAGGCGAAATGTTCTGCAGCAAGCGTTCTTCTTGCAGCTTCACAAATGCGTCACCAGCTGCAGGCAATTTCGGAAGGTGCGGAGGAAACATCTGTGCAGCTCAAACACCCCTTTTTTCGGCATTTAATACGTGTGCGTCGGTGTGCGTGGGCGACTGAGCAGTTGTGAATGTTCAGCATGCTAACCAAGTCACATCCACGCGTGCTACCCTGGCAGGGCCCGGATCTTTGGGTGCTCGTCGACAGTCGCCGCTTGTGCGTGGATGCTTTGCCTTTGTGTGGGCGAAAACCACAGCGTAACCTCGAGCGACATGGAGGCCCAACCGCATGGGCAGCCTTTTGTTGTAGACGCTGCGCGAGTGCTTGAGAGCAAGGCCAGCGGTGGTGCTTGACAATTTGCATTGATGTGTTAAGCTCGGTTGCTGCCGTTGTTGGTTCGAATCCTATTTCCTGTTGCAGCAAGCTTCACATGACTGGGATGGTGGATACGTGATAAGTGCTGTCTTTGGACATGGAGATGCATGCGTCCTCCGTGATCCACACGGCATCCGGCCGGCCTGGTATTACGTTGACGATGAAGTTGTGGTTGTAGCTTCGGAACGTCCCCCAATCCAAACTGCCTTCAATTTGCCTACTTCAAGTGTAAAGGTCTCTGCACGTCATCTCATGCTCGCAACAGAAAACCACTGATCGCTGGTGTCGCCAGGGAATGGAATTTTCAAAAACGGGGGGGAAACGTTTCCGCCTCAATACACACTTGCTTGGAGAGGCGGAAGTGCGGGCTGTGGGCGTTGACGAAGAGACCTGCGGGGTCAGGGATGGGGCAGGGATTTGTCGAACAACCTATTCCTAACCGTCTACAGCCCCCCACTCCCCATCGGCAAGGTGGGCCCTGTTGCACGCACCCATTTCGCCACGGCCTGCGGTTGCATGGTTGAATTTTGCGAATTCCAATGGTGGCCCTGTGAGTCCATGGTGATGATGTTCACGGCTCCGTTTGCACCGTACTCAAGTTATCCCCCAACCGCCCTGGTTCAATCTTGCGGTGCAACCCGTGTTCGTTTCGAAGCACGAGAAGGGCGGAAGATTGTTGTCAGCTGATTTTTGAATCAACCCATTCATGTGCCACTGAGAAAGGGTTCGGAGGCTCTTTGATTGTCGCATCTGCATTGCAAGTCATGTTCTTCGAATGCAGGAAATTCCGCCAGGATGTGCGTTGATTATCCGGTTGGACAACACCGTCCAGATTGTCAAGGTTCAGGACCCACTGAAGCTGACTGCTTGTTCATTTGAACGGATCTATTTTGCGCGTCCAAATGATGAAGATATCCACCAGGTGCATGTTGTTATCATGGGCAGGACGATGCATCCTTTATCTCCATCACACCGTCCAAAACGGGTGCATTTCCCAGCATGGGATGCTTTGTGTTGGCCAGTCCTTCTTTCTTTCACGGCAGTCATGAATAACCGTTGTCTTTTGACGGTGCGTCTTTTCATTATTTAACATTGTGTGAGCATTCAGGGGAAGATGAGGAGTCATGAAGTCCATGGTTTTGAGGTGTTGGATGGATGAAATCGTTCATGCTTTTTGTTCAAGTCAGACGAGCACCATCCAAAATGTCCTGTCTACATCTAATTTTGTCGCAGGAACGCGAAGCCCTCGGTCGGTATTTGTGCAATGCAGTTCTGGAGGCTGTCAATTATGACATTCCCAACAGCGTATTTTCTTTCATTCCCAATTCTGCCGAGACTGCTTTCGTTGGGCTTGTTCAGGTGTGGTCGTGAATTGGTTACGGGTTTTCGATCGATTTTGGCAACCAGACGTAGTGGATTAGAACATCAGCCCCCACCCTCCGCAAATGCCCCCACCCTCGGGTCACTGGGTGCTGAAAAGTTGTGAATCGCACAGTTTTGCCTCTGGCGCAGTGACACGGATAGGCAACGGTGCAGGGGGGTCCACTCTGATAAGAGCTAACTATTCTTCCTGCTCCCCTCGGACCCACTGATTTGCTGAAGTTCTTCGCGCCAAATATGGACTTTTGGGCGTCAGACCATCAGAAAGGGATTATGTCCCATATCCAGGCCTTCTAAGAAAGGCCGCATGGTGCATTCCAGCAAAAGAATTTGTCGCATCAACACCACAACCAACACCTGTCTATCTGGAACATGTTGACCCGAAGGATCTCCCAGTCTCGAAGAACTGCAAGAATTCTACTTCATTTTGCTTGTCATGGCTGATGCATTTCATCATTGACCGCAGTGATTTGCACACGGCCTTCAGGGATGGACCCATCGGTTCTCCTGTCTTTGCATCGCGATCATGATCTCAGGGACTGAACCAGTACTTGAAGCGCACTGTGAAACAGAAAATTCTTGCACTGGGAGATGCAGTCACGGCAGAAGCATTGGATGAGATACTGAGTATGTTTGCAGCTGTGCTGTTTTCCACATAAATTCCCGGATGTAAGTATTCTAATTTCAAATTTTGCTTATCGCTTCGATTCATTCCTGGTCGCCTGATGGCAGGGGATTGTGGCGGAAAACCTCGCTGATTTGATGTTGTGGTGGCAGGCAGTATGCAGAGAGAGTGCAACTGCCAAAAGCATGGAATTTTGGTCTTGAAGTCACAATCACACCGGGTGTATTGCTGAAGGCCCGTTTTCCTGTCAACGAGCATCAAATGTGTGAAAATACTCCCTCCAACCACACACACGCGTTGGGCCGCTTGTATCCTTTGCCTCAGGCCTGCGTGGGTGCCGTCTGGTTTCGGCGCACGGAGGCTGGTGGTGCCACAACCCTTGAAACTGGAGGGACAGGTGGCGCCAGCACGTTTGGTATAAAATGTGTCCAGACACCATTGATCCTACCGGCCCATTTTTTTTGCAGACCCAACAGCCTGCATACCAGCACGGTCCACAGAATTGAAATGAGAGCAATGAAGGTCTCGAAAGACAGGTGCGACTGAAGATAAGTGACACCTGACCTCCTTTGGCTCCTTTGTTGAGGTAGCCCAGACCTTGGGCTTTGCTGTTCTTCATGAGGAATGTCGTGCAATTTGTCCCCGAGGACCAATGATTGTGGCGGGGTGTCCCCCATTGCGGATTTTTTCTTGCCGGTGTGCTAAGTTCTCGGAATCGAGTTCCTCACCGCCGCCACCCACGTTGAAATTGGTCTTTGGCAGGATAATGTGCCCAACTAATGCATCCAGCTCTCGATTGATTTATCCAGGTCTGGATCTTCGAACCGAGAGGGTTGCGATCAAAGATCAAAAACTCCGAACATTTATCATGGAGGTGTTGTGCAGCGCTGGGGTTGCCAAGGTCAGCCACATGAGAAGGTGAAAGCGTCCGCCTGGAGAATGCAAATCAGAGACGCCATGCCAAATCGACGAAATTAGATATATTGCGGCTAGCACACAGACAAACAGACAGAAAGACTGACAGAGGGATAGGCAGGCAGGCAGGCAGGCAGGCAGACAAACAAACAGCAGACAGAAAGAGACAGACAAACACACCCGTGCAGAGAGGCAGGCAGACAGACACATAGGCAACGGACACACACACAGACAGACAGACACCCACAGAGACACAGACAGACAGAGACAGAGAGCGACAGGCAGCGACAGGCAGAGACAGACAGATGGAGACAGACAGAGAAACAAGACAGAGACAGATAGACGGTGTGCGTCTACTGGGCTGCCTGTACCACTGATTTGAGCGTTGCATTGTGGATAGCTGAAGATTGGCAAAAATGCCTCGAGCCAGCTTTTTTGTATCCTGTATTGTGCAGCCCAGTGATGTTTGGTTCTCTCTTGAACTGGAGTTATTGCTGGTGTCTGTGTTCGTAGTTGGGTGGTTGTAATTGAATGCACCACGCATAGCGACCTGTAGTTTTGGTACAAAAATTGACAACCACAGTTGAAGGCCAAAAACCCTTATTGCTGGACAGCGATGCAGCACACACACACACACAGAGAGAGAGAGAGACAGACAGACAGACAGACAGACAGGCAGGCAGACAGACAGACACAGGCAAAAAGGAAAACAGACCCAGATCAGTGGACAGAAACAGAAAGAGAAGGAAGTGGGTGCTTTGACAGCAGATATACAAAGTGGGCAGCTTTAACATCGCAAAGTCCATGAGGGGTTCACAGATTTAGATCCTTTCGGCGCATATGACAACAACTGGCATAGCGAACGTGCAGGTACATTGTAAAGGGTACAAGAGTCCGGTGTTGGCTGCTTCAAAATGATGGGTTTCAGGAACATTGGAACGAACAACCACATGCGCCAGTCGATTACCCCCTTGTTTCCATTGCTGCAATTGTTGCCACCACATTCGGGTTCAGGTTTTGGTCAAATTGAAGTCTGAAATAGTATTTTGGTGCATGCGCAGGGCTACGAGAGCGTTGAAGCTTTCCAAGAGGGGCAGGACAATTTTTGATGTTGCGACCTACCCTGGCCTGTACCGCCTCTCGGGCGTACATAGTATAGGATGAAGGCTAGGCTTGGGCAAGGGTGTCGGTTGATGTCGCTTGTGGTGCAAGCTGCACCCATTACACAGGATGTCGAAAGTCAGGATGTCGTGGAGCATGTGTACGACATCACATATGGAGTAGTGCGAGAGGGTAAAGATATTCTGATCGCTCTGGATGATTCTATAGTTCGGGGCATGACAATGAGATGCTCTCTCTTGCCAATGTTCAACCGCCTCAAGCCCAAAGAGGTCATTATTTGTTCTTCTGCGCCACAAATCCGGTGTGTTCAGCGCCATTACTGTTCGTCTGACCCAAATCCGTACAAGCCACGTCACACCTGAGGCGAATGCTTTGAGAGGCTTGGCGACGCCGAATGTGGTCTCGTATCCCTCGTCAGGCACGCGGGTCGGGATCTTTAGGTGGCATCCTGTAGGATGCTGTGGCCAGTGGCACTGCATTCAATGCTGGTTTTCTCATGTGATAACGCGTGTTTCTGATTGTTATTGGTTGCCCGTTGTGGGCGATGGTGCTGTGTCTGGCATTGCAGGTATCCTGATTGCTACGGGATTGATATGGCGCAGCTCGGGGAGTTTGTTGCTTTCAGAGCGGCTGTTGCTCTTCTGAAGGCGTATGACATGAGTGGAGTACTGGAAGAGGTGTGAAAGTGCACAATGTTTGACAGCAAGACTTGATGAATAGTCCGACTAATCCTGAGGCCTAACCTAATGTCCAAGCAGGGTGTGCTGTGACTTGGTGGTGCCACAACCCCAGATGGCGCCAGAAGGACAGATGCGTGAAGAATTCGAATATGCAAAATGCTGCGTGCCCTGTGTCGGATGGAACATTGTGGCGTGTCCTGTGTAGTTTGGCCCGTCTGATGCGTGTCACAAGCAGCCCATCAACCCAAGCGTAGCTCAAATGATGCTTTTTGTCATTCTTCCAAAGATTCAGAGGTTAATGGGGATGGCACTATTGTACGTATCGATTCTGCAGGTCTACCAAGGCTGTGTGCAACAAGACAAAGACGAAATCCCGGATGGGCAAAGAGTCAACCTTGTCAAAAAGATTTATGCTCCGTTTACCAATGATCAGCTGTCAACGGTACGAAGGCAAGTGCTTCGCCATTTGCCGTACGTGAAGTGAGAGATGGGCACGTCATGGGGTGCATAGTAGGTTGTGCGCCCTGCTGGTCAGAAGATGTCGCCGAGGCGTATCAGAAGCATGCCATTATCACAAAGCACAGGATCATTGGAATCCCTTTGGCCGGAGTGCATCCAGATGTTATTCGTTGCTGCAGACACGCAGTTCGAAAAATCTTTCTGACATCTGACGAAGAGTTTCCCTCGAACTCGCTAGCGTAGGGAAGTTTGGAGTGTTCTCCAAAGATCAGTCCGCGAATATCGTCCGACGAATCCACAGATGTTTCCGAGACGTAGATGCGTTGCCTTTCCTTTGCAGAAAATTGCAGAATTGCTGACGCCTCCTTGTATGGAGTGCCCTGTGAAGATCATCTATCAGAGAGTCGAAGATGTCCACCGGGCGTGCCCCAGCCACAAGGGGGATTGGTATTTTACCGGCGATTATCCAACTCCTGGTGGTGCCAAGGTATGTTTGGGACATGCAAACGAGATCCTGCAGGATTTTGAGCCCTTGCTGGTCCCTGGTTCGAGTCCAACGCACAAGCCACCGTTGCTCAGTTTTCGAAAACAGGGAAATGGGGTAGTAATTAGGGACTGGGGACTGGGGATTGGGGATTGGGCTGGGCGTGCAGCAGCCCGGCAGAACTCCGGGCTGGTCCTCCAAGTTGGGATGGGACTGTGAACACTCCAGAAGTCCTTTGCATCGGTGGCGCATAGTTTTGGTGCTCTCGTGCCATCTCAGAAGACGTTCGAAAATGCAGTTAAAATGCTGTCATCGGATTTCAATAGACCAGTGATAGACGCCAAAGCGAGGTTGTGTCTTTGGTTGGGGATGCGGCTAATGAGCACTCCATAAATGTAGTGTAAAAGCACTGGCACAGGCATGGGTTGAGGGCCAAATCGCATTGGATTGCTTTGCTCCAAACTGTGGTTCACAATGAAGGCCCCTACCCGCAGGAACACATGGACTGCAAGCCAATGTAGATTGGGAGAATTTTCAAGTCACACATCGCGGGAGGACAGCATAACAGGGTGAATAGCCTGCACCTCATCGATCCGGTTAACAAGGTTTCGGGAAATTGAAAAGAGGGGGGGGGGGGGCTTTGGAGCCCCTTTTCCGGACCCACACCCCTCCCCGCTTGTCAGGAGGGCTCCAACGGCAGACTCCATATTTGCGGCCAAGGAGTGCGCTGATCTTAGACAGGACTACTCGGGATATGTTCCTGTTGTGGCTGTTCTTGCTTGATATTCAGTGTTGGGTTGGCTGAACACGTGCGATGGTCGCCGCATGAAAGACGACATAATTGACAAAATACAGAAATAGAATGAGGCCGCAGGATAGTCGCAGGATTTCCTCCAAACCGGAGATCCATGAGCTTTTGATGCGGGAGGGGCCACATCATTGCGACCTCAGGGTCATAGAGCGGCAGGAGCATGGATCCCCGTGCTTGGGAGGCCTTGCTGTGACAAAGCCGGGGGGCAGGGGTGAGAGGCATCATGAGAGGACAACTTCAAACACAGAACCGGCATGCCGGCACAGGACAGTGGAAGGACTGAATCCTCGTTGCAGGGTGATGTCACCGTGTGAAATTGTGAAATTGCATGCAGCTACGGTGTGTGCCTCTGGGTTTTGATTTCTGGTACAAAGTACATGTGATGGCATTTCGTGCAGATCTGCAACCGGGCATACAAGTTCTGGTACGAACAGCCGACGCGGACTCTCAATCTGAACTCTGTGGAGTCATTTGGGGAATTGGCCGCATGAAATTGCACACGGTACAGCAAGGCAACGTGGAATTTGTTGGCAATCCGTATCGTACAATACGGATAGCATCACGCCCCCCCCCCGTTCGCAAGTGCGTGACGACGAAAGGGACGTCAGCCATGAGGGTGATTTCTGCGAGCCAGGTAAGGGCAAGTTTCCCATGTATCTATGGGAGATGGTGTGGGCGTTGCTCTCCTGTGCGGCTCTGTGCGATTTTATGTGGCTGTGTGTTTCCCTGTGCTGCTCTGCGTTTTTCTGTGGCAGCCATGCTGAAACGAGTGCATGCCACCGCCAGGACCTCTGGTTTAAGAGGCACGGGTGTTGACGTGCCATTACACAATTTTAGGGGGATGTCATAGTTATCTTCCGCTGCTCAGAGTACACGGGGGGGGCGGGGGCAACAAGCAAGCAGCAGCAGCAGCAGCATCTATAACCAGCTCTTGGACCACAGGGTTTGGTACCATCACGCTGCACCACCACAAGAAAGGTGTCATAACCGAACGTGTACTCTTTTTTTTTCTTGACACGCATACCGATGAAAGGCACTGTGGTATTTTAATTTGATAGTGGAGGCAAGGAAGTTTTCAGTCCACCAACGCCGGTGGCCAGTTCAATGACGGCCGTTGGTGGGTAACCGACAGCAGCTCACGTGACCGTGGTGCATCTGGAGTGCAGCAACCGTTTTCCCTGCTCAATTTGATGCCCATCCATTAGCACACTTGTCAGGAGTCTTTTGCTTACCGACAAATTTAACACAGCATTTATGATTCTTCTTTGCTCCTCAAGCAGTGCATTCACACGTGGGGATGCCATAAGCATTAGGTCCGGGTATCCTTCGTTCCATGGGGATGAGGGGCGCAGTGTTGCACACTGAAATCGCAGTCCAGCCCAACAACATTGTTAGGGTGTCGTTGCACAACATTTTTGAACATGCACGTTGTTCATTTGTGGCGAATCGTCCAACTCTCTGCTGTATCAGGCGTCAGGCTCAAGAAGGGTTGCACACAATTTTGCGTTAGTAAGTCAGCTACCCTTGGCAACGCCTTTCCAGTACGACTGACAGCTGCAGGCACACCCCACATGCTAAAGCATAGCCATCCTGTGGTAAGAGGACCTGTTGGAGATGATTAATAAGCCAGCAGCAGCCTTGTTCAGGGCAGCCCCTGCAGCATGTTTACAAACAATGAGGTGCCCCCCCCCCCCCCCGAACCATTTGTGCTGCACAGCCAGCGAAAAGAGTCGAAGCTGGCAAGCAAACACAAAATTGCCTGTTTCTTTTGGGGGGGGGGGGTGACGATGCTGGGATGCCAACGTCCAGGCTCTGCATTCTGCTCAAGCCCCCCCCCCCGCCATCTACATAAACACCTCATGTCTTCTCTGTGCCTGGAATTGACGCTGGGTGTCTTTGGCAGTGCTTGGACGGTGTCAGGGCAGGTAGCACTCCCCCTTTTCCCCTAAAAAAAAAAACCAGATTCTGATGGGGTTACAGGCTTGCTTGAGACAAATGGTGTTTTGATGTCTTCCCCCCCCCTTCTCTGGATCTGCTGGATTTGGCTGTCATAGGTGATGATTGTGTTGCAGAGTGCAGATTTACCACAGTACCAACAAGTACCTCAGTTTCAACTGGTTTCTGGAATTTTAACCGGCCTGTTGAACGGTCCCTTAAGTGTGGGATGTGCTTTGTGCATGCTGAGGCAGGTGTGGATTTGGTGTATAATTTGGAGTAGGGTCCAATGACCATAGATTATAGTAGAAACGCTTCGCGAAGCATTACAACAAATGGAAGGCGAAACTCCAAGCGCTTTTGGCTCAACGTAAGCGCTTCACGAAACGCTTACGTTGAGCTAAAAGCGCTTGGAGTTTCGCCAATTGCTTGGGGGTTTTTCGTGACGTCTTAGCAAAGAGTTTCTAATCTATTGTACTTTCGCGAAGCGTGTTTGGCCCCTGGAAAATGTTTCGCGTGCCAAAAACAAAAAATTACAACGCTGTTTTTTGCTGTCCTGGCAGTCAATGTACCGCGCTGGGGAAAGTGTTTTGCAAAACATTTTCCTGGTGAAAGTGTTTTGCGCAACACTTTCGCCAGAGAAAGCGCTTTGCGAAACATTTTCACAGGGGCAAAGGCGCTTCACGAAACTATAAAGTTTGCAGGGTTTTAGTGTGGAGTATGGAGCAGGGACAGAATGCAAATAGGAGATGTGATACTGCAAGTGGTGGCATCCTTTGCATCTTTTTTCAGAGGGACATTGCAACAATGAACGTAGTCTAATCTGAAGTGTATTTCTAAGGAAAGAATTTTGTTTCTCTGTACAGTTTTGTGGAACCACCCCAGCGTGTCGTTGGAAAAGCACCAATCTGAAGTCTACTTCTTAGGAATAATTTTGTTTCTCTGTTCAACTTTGTGGAACGTCTCCCCCAGGCGTGGCTTTGGAAACGCACCAAGTGGGTTGCAGGGAAGAGAGGCAGTGCCAGCTACTCAGCAAGTGTACAAGGCAAAGAAACCACCGCTCGTGTGGGTGGAATTCATTTCAAAAGATGCATTTTTTTCAAAAAAAAATTCTGTCAAACGACCACCTCCAACCGCTCCCAAGAAATGCCCAAGCCATTGGTGCATTTCTCTGATCAAATTTCACACGCAAGAAATTCTAATGATGCTTCGCTGGGTATTGGAAGCTGAAGTGCCCACGAATACATGTTGGAACAATTTATCACCAGATTCGGTAACAGGCATACTGGTCATTAATGCGCTCAGCAAATGATAGTGGTTTCGGAGGTTCAGAGGCAAAAGTTGTCGTATCAAATTTGATTTGCTGATGGCAGAGGGGGGGGGGGGGGCTCAGAATTTGAATACCATGCCAGGGTTGGTGAACCCCCCACCATTGTTTGAAAAATACCTCTTGGGGGTTCTAAGGGGGTTGTGTGGTGCAGAAACGCTTGTCTCAACGAAGTTCTGTGTGTGGGGGGTTCATAGTGGCGTGGGTGTCATAGTGAGGGGTAACCAAATACATTTCAAGATTCTGGCCTACTTTTGGTTTTTTTATCATTTCTCGGATATATGGTGGCATTAGAAGGTGAAACAACCCTGTTTGGCACGGACAAGGCAAGCAAGTTGCAATGTATGACCTTTGTCCCTCCTAGTTTGGCCATTTGAGTGGCTCTTAGGGCCGTTTTGGACTGAGAAAAAAAGACTGCCTTGGGCCAAAACTGGGTGAATTGTGCGGTGTCTACAGAATTCGGCGCCTATGCTGTGGGATCGTTGAGTGTTCGGCCCAAACTGCACCTGTCATGAAACAAGTACACAAAATTCGAGCTGGATTGGGGAAAGAATGTTGAAAGAAGTCATTTTGGGGTCCCTGGGGACCCGCAGTGGACCCATTTGGGCCTGCTCTTTTTGGGCTCTCTGTGCTGCCTTGGCAAGTGCTAGTGCACACTGGTATAGGGGTCTAGGTGTTCGTTTGGGCCATTCTAAGGAGTGAAAACCACAAAAAGCGGGCAGTTGCAGGTGGGCAAGGTGCCCTCAGTATTGGTTTTTGAGCCACGAAGCCTGAGATATGACCATTCTTCATTCTTGGTATGGGGTTGTGTCTGCCAAAGTGTGTCCATTCTGTGGCATTTTGGGGCATTTTGGGGCCGTTTCTCAGGCATATCGTGGAGGTGGGGGGCAATTAAAGGCTCTGTGACACAAGCACAGAAAGACGGTTATGGCACATGCTATCCTTTTTTCTTCACTTGGCTGTTTTAAGTTGGTTTCAAGGCAGTTTTGGGCGAAAATTGGCTAGATTCTGAAGGACACCTCCCAACTTGGCACCTATGCCCCGGTCCACCTTCGTTGAGTTTTGGGCTCAAGGTTTGGCTTTGGGAAGGCCATATGTCATTGAACAAATACACCAAATTGTAGTCCAAAGGGGATCATTTCTTTTGCAATATTCACAAAACAGATTTGGATTTTGAATGGACCCCCCCCCCCCAACTACAAACCGTTGGAGTTCAAAAAGCATGCACACAGATGCACTGCACCATGGCACAGGGAGAAGTTTCCCAAGGTACGCCTCGCCGATTGTTGTCGCCATGGAAGAATGAGGCAATAGACAGCTAACTCATTTTCGGTGGAGGGATGGCAGGCTCAGCAACATCAACGACTCATGCAAACAATATTCAATGATTCAGCCATAACCTGATTGTACACGAGACGGCAAACGGTAGCATGTAGAGACAGGCACAGAATTTCAATTATGATAGGACCCAAATAGAATGCACACACCCGCTATCCCGGACCATGTGCCCAAACTCAACATCATAAAACTTCTACCAGGTAAATGAGGTTGGGGGTTAATATGCCCTCTAATCTACACCCCTCTCCCCAGCTCTAGATGGCTCCCCAGTGTGGCTCTAAGGTAGGCCACAGGTGTACAAGTTGGAATGGCCTTGAACGACATTTGAAAGGCTAGGGCTTGGGTGTAATGGGCCAAAATGGATCAAAGCGGGCTCAAGACGTGCTCAATTCACTTGCTTGGGCACCCCAAGTGATCAAGGATCATTTTGGAAGCACGTGACCCATTTTTGACCCCCTTTTTTGGTCCCACAATGGCCCTTTTTCGGAACTTCCTTTTTGGCACCTTTGGCAGGCCATAACAAGCCCAAACACGCTCAAAGGGGGCCAAAACCACTTGTTTTGGAGTCCCAAGGAAAAAAAAATTTTGGCCACAGTGTGCCTAGTGGACTCGTTTTGGCTCCAACTGGTTTGGGCTAAGGCTCGCGGGCCAAGTGGGCACTAGTACAGGGGTCTAGGCGCCCGTTTGGGCCATTCTAAGGGCTGGTGGTGGGCCAAAACAGGTCATGCCCAAAACATGCTGCAACCACTTGGTTGAGCCTCCCAAGTGGTGGGAAAACATATGGAGTCATTTTGGTACTAAAATGGCCCTTTTGGGGATTTTTGGCGGGGCCAGAACAAACCCTAACCAGCTCAAAACCGGTCCTAGCCGATTGTTTTGGCACCCCAGGCGGTCTAGGATCATTTTTGGAAAAGTCACCTCGAAGAGAGGTTGTTAGATGAAGCGCAAGCGCGGGCGTCGTACACACCCCCTTTTGGGGGGTCATTCGCGTAGCATACCTCAAGGCATGATATTTGATGTCCAACCCCTTGTAAAATCATTATTTTGCCCAATAAGACCATCCCCCAATGGATTTTTTGATTCTGAGGCCTCTATCCCCTAAAACTGGATATCACTTTTTTGAGGGGGGGGTTGGGGGGGTGGGGTGGGGGGTTCAAAAGTTTTTGGCAGAAGGCTCCAAGCAGTGGGGTGGCCCATTGCTGTCACATCAAACGCCGGTCGAATGGTAACGCAGCCGACTGCAAAGTTTTAGGTCGGCGGTTCGAATCCTGGTCGGTCGACTGTTGTCGGCGGCACCGCCGCCATGTTCGCCCGACCGGAGTTCAAACCGCCGACCAAAAAGTCTGCGGTCAGCTACATTACTATTTGGCTACTGCTTGCCTTGAGCCAGAAGTTCTCCCCACTGCTTGGGGCCGCGTCTGCCACTGACAAAAAACCCAAACTGTGTGTTTCTGTCTGACTGACTGCTGGCCTGGCTAACTGACTGATTGGCTGACTGTCAGCCTCTCTTTGAGGTGCACTGCCGAAGGCAATAGATTTTTTTTTGCCCCACTGCACCCAGTGGACCCATTTTGGCCCCAACCAGTTGAGACTCAAGCTCACTACCCACATGTGGGCAATGGTACGGGGCTCTAGCTGTCCGTTTGGGCCATTCTACGGAGTGGTGAGGTGGGCCAAAACCGGTCAAAACATCCCAAACTGGCACATTTCCGAGGCTTTTTGGGCCTTATGGCCTGCCAGAGCAAGCACAAATCGGCTCAAATCAAGCCCAAACCACTGGTTTTGGCATCCCAAGTGAAAAAGGATGATTTTTGGAAAAGGTCCCTTCACGAAACGAATTACCTCCAAAGATGGAATGACATGAAAACAAGAGTGGTCCCGACATTGCTTTGATTTGGGACCTCTATGATGCATTTGCCAGAGCCTGTTTCTTGATTTGCATTTTTCACTAATCGTTTTTACGTGCTCACCAAGATTCTTGACAAATATTCTCAAAGAGTTGGAATCATACTCCTAGGTGCACCCATTTGCATGATTTGTGTGAAGCACAACACCTTGTGCACCTGCCTACCAATTGGTGTATTCTTACACCATTCTGTTACATGGGTTGGGCATGGGACTCAATGTGTCACTGGTTTGCGCCGCATTGCCACCGTGTGCTAAACCCCTTGGGCAAGTTTTTCCAACATATCTAGCATCACTCCTCAACCATTCTTGCATTCTTCACATACATTTCTCATTCTTTTGTCTTTTTGGGGGGACTTTGGTAACACCATGTCGCCATCATAGTCAATGTCAAAAATCAGTCAAGGTCAGAAATAACAGCCCCTTTCAACATGGCCCATTTTCCAACCCCCACCCACTTCCAAGTTGTAAATTGATGAAAGTTTTTGTGGGCTCTGGTTTTTGTGGACCCCTCCAACAGGGGGGGGGGGGTTGGAGAAAAAATTTGCGCGATTTTTTTCGTACCCCCTTCCTCCTCCGGGAGGTACCCCCCCCCAAAAAAAACTAGCACCCCCTGTAGGAAATTTTTTTCGCAAGGAGGATTTGCGTGTAACCTTCACTTTGCTAAATTGTGCGCTATAAGGAGAATTGGCTTCATCTGGCACAGGGTGAAAAATTGGGTTTTCACCCCATGTGTCAATACTCAAAATACTCAGATTTTTCAGGAAAACTCAATAATGGATGGGACCAAATATCAATACCATCTCTGTGTAGACATCACTAGAGATGGTGTGCACCCTAGTGGGTAAACAGTGCCTCTGTGATGGGAAGGTCTCTGGTTCAATTCCTAGGAATGGCAATCTCCATGTTTGCTGGTAGGATGTGGGACACAATGGAAATTTTTTATTTTTGCTTTTTGTTGCTTTTTGTTGCTTTTTTGTGCTTTGATCTTGTCCCCTTTGTCGGGGACCCCCCAGAATGCAGGGGTTATGTAGCATTTCCGCCCACTTTTGGGCCTACCGATAAGAGGCCAGGGTGGGCGCTGCACTGCAGCCGGAACAGACCGGGGGACTTTGTGCCCTGAAACACAAATACCACCCATATTGGCTGAAACATCAATGGTTACCTTGAAAAATATCCTCCTTGTACCTTCCAAACCCAAAGAGGTGGGTAGAGTTGAGGAAATTTCAGGTTTTGGGGCCTCGAGAAAAATTTCTCGCGAATTTTTTTTGTACCCCACCCCGCCCTCCTCCAGGGGCACCCCCCGAAAAAAAAGCTGTACGCCGGTACCAGGAATTTTTTTGTACCCCCCCCCCCCCTGCCCTCCCCACACCTTCGCCTGCGTTTTGTGCTCAGCCTAATCAGTTGGCTCTTCCATCAGGATGTAGGATGCTGCTTGGCCCCAATCCCCTCCATGACTAATTTGACGTTGAACAAGGTGTTTGTGGTGGACAGGGTCATTCAAGCAAAACATACAGGATTCATGCAACGTGATAAACCCTTGGTCAGTCAATGGACACAGACACCCTCACCCCACTTGACGGAGCCATGTGTCTCACAAATGGGTCATGATGTAGTAGTACCTGCAAAGCTTTTTTGACATGACATATAATGTTATGCGGTCGATGCATCAGTGCTATCCCATCATCCCGAAACCGGGACAGCATGCAGATGGATTGTGGCGCCAGTGTGTCTCTCTCATATGTGACAACTTGCCCATGAGAGTGTCCACTGGCAAAAATCAGTAAAGAAATCCCGAACAAGCTTTCTATTCCGCCAGAGAGTAAGTGTGTGAGAGAGTGTGTTTGCTACTAGTGTCCCTCGACATCCAACAAGAGAGCCACCTTGCAAGGAGGGCCATATGGTGATACCTTGTACTGTGAGGCTGCCAAACATGCGGTCAACCACTTGGTACCCCCTCTGAGATCCATGCTTACTCAATGATCGCTTGGCTACCGTGTGAATTTGCTGATGCGTCATCAATGCACACTTTCTATGGAGCTCCTGTTGTTTTGCGGTCCTCAATGTGTGTGTGTGTGTGTGTGCGCGCGCGCGTGTGCGTGCGTGCGTGCGTGCGTGCGTGCGTGCGTGCGTGCGCGTGTGTGTGGGGTGTGTGGGTGTGTGTGTGTGTGTGTGTGTGTGTGTGTGTGTGTGTGTGTGTGTGTGTGTGTGTGTGGGGAGGACTTTACAGGGCAGGAACCCTTAACCAGATCCCGTTGATGTCTGTGGTGGGGCGATCTGCTAGAAGTGCAGGGGCTGGCTGAATTGACCCTGGCGGCATTTGATGTCACGAATTTCAGATGCTTTTCATTGACACTGGCCCTGTTATGCAACCTCCTAGCCTCAACCTGGGGGGCTATTACCGCGGCTCCACGGATCAGATAAGTAGATTCTTCACCGCCGACCGACTGCGTGCTGAGTTGACCCGCAATCAGCGGCATCTCTGTCTTGTAATGGTGGGTCTGCCTGGAAGAGGCAAGTCCTTCATTTCTCGGAAGTTGGAGGTCTTCATGAAGTGGAAAGATGGCGGACATGCGGTATGTTTTGCATAGTTGTGTTGATTCGATTTTTCTGTGGTGCCGCATCAGTCACAAGGCATTGAAGGGATCCATGTCCATCCCCCTATTGTACTGCTCCTACTAGCATGGCATGGACGCATATGGGGCAGAACTCTACAAAATTTTGGACGTAGTACATGACCGTTACTGCTTGGCTGTGCTGTATTTTGTGGGCCACATGTGAGGTGTTGCTGCCACCTCAAATTGTGTTTTGCTTGATGCCTTGAAAATGCAGTTGCCATCTCAAACTGTGATTTGTGGTGCCCTCGTGTCCTGGAATGCATTTCAGGATACCACTCGTCTCCTGAAATGCAGGATAAGGTTTCAGGATATGAGGGCACCACAAAATACTGTTTGTGGTGGCAACAGCAAATGCATTTTCAAGGCATATGCCAAGGGTCACATGTGACCAGAGCAACAAGCGGAACTACCAAAGCTACTATGGCTGAGGAAACTGTTTAACAACAATACCAATTGCTTACGTGTTGCGGTGGGGAAGCATTGGATAGGGGCATATACTGGGGCCAATTGTGTTGAGTTCATGGCATTGGCCCACACAGTTGAGTTGAGACGCTAAACAATTTTTGCTCTAAAATCTGAAGCAATGAGAAATCCTTTGTTATGCACCTTAACAACCCTATTCTGCAAAGGGCCTCCAAGGCACAAAATGATATGGAAACCTTGGAGCTTTTTGGGTGGCGTATTGGCTTACGGCCTTTGCCGGCCGTTAGTGTAGCTTACAATGCCCATGCTTTTGTCCTACCATGCTACTGCACTTGCAGCATGCGCCGGTGTCCATTATTTCCATATCAGCGATAGCAGACACCCCAATTTACTATCTTGCATGCATTGCATCGTATGTGCCCATGCCTCCACATATCCATATGTAGCATTCGACTGGTGAGAGTGTTTTGGTTGCCCTTGACCTTGCTCTAGGCCCTCCATGGGCCCCCCTTGTCCAACCTACGCCTAGGTCCCAAATTAATATGGTCCCTACACCCCTATTGCTCAGACAAGGCATAGCTTGCATACGGCAGGCAAACACACCAACACAGCCGACTGTGCTTGTGAGCTGTAGCATGTATGTTGCCCCTTATCCGAAAGCCACAAAAGTAATGCACAACGGCATTGAATTGATGTAGAGTTCAAGAGTTACAGCCCTTTTGGGTAAGCACCCTGGTGCCTGTCATTTTGCATTTCGAACAATTGGCGGTGTTCAACTTGGCCTAAGGGCTTCGGGTCAAAAGATGACCTTTGGCAACCTGGGGATCGGGGGCAAAACTATTTGCATAACATCCTTTGTCATGTGCAATTGCCTTGCCAAATCCGAAACCCCATGGCTGGCTTTTGCTCAAATCACATCCACACCATCAACCATCCTTGCTCCTACGATGGTTCGTGCCCATGGGGGTTCACACTCCCCAAGGTGTTCCTTCCTACATTTTACACACCTGAAAGTGGTCCCCTTATATGCTCGGCCTATATTAACAGCCAAATAGCTGCACTGTGCATGCATTCCAAGAGCCACCAAGAGCCCCACAAATCAGGACCAACTTAAACTTGGTGGGGTCGGGGGTGGGGGAAATGCATCCATGGAGAGTCTAGGGTCGGAGAAGGAAGTCATGGGGGTCTAAGGTGGGGGAAATGTACCCATGGGGTCTGTGGACGGGAGGTACATTCACAAACAATTTGAGCCCTCCCTTCAAGTCGAAGCTGGGGGGCTATGGGGACTCTATTAATTTTGGACATGGGTGCATTTCCCCACGTTAAACCCCTAGAGTGCATTTCCCCAACCCCAAACTCTCTATGGGTGCATGTACCCTGGGGGAGCACTTGACGCAGCGCACGTGGCGCTGAGATTTAGCCGTGATGCCTGATGAAGCACCCATAGTCCAACCGGTAGGCAAGCCGGACAAGCTGTAATTCACTCCAGTAGGAGGACAAGGGGAACATAAGAAGGAGGATTTATAGGTTCCCTCGCCAACCATGCAATTCGGCGAATTTAGGGATCATCTTGTCCACCGAACCACATTTCACATGGGAATAGATGTGATTGAAAGAAGGTTTCCCTTTCAAGATTTGACAATCCAGCAGGGAAACCGGGGTACGTGGACCCCAAACTAGGGTGGTGGTTGCTCCCAAGGTGCCATCTTACGTATTTTCACCTCGCTAGGTGCTGGATAGGCAAGACGGGGCACTCTATAAATACCATTTGTTTACCATCTAAGTACTAAAGTGTAAATACTAGAATACTAATATCTAAAGAAATAGGATACTGTGGCGGCCAAACTGTTGCCGATGGTCATGCCAATTAGCACACATGTCGCGTGAACAGGCCCGCTTCACATAGTACACAAGCAGCGGAGCAGTTGATTACACTGCTCTTGTGACTGTAAGAAGGAGTGGTGTTTATACAAGTCTTGTGGCCAATGGGTTTGCTCTCCTTAGAGGACATTTTGGGGGGGCTAAAAATTAGGGTGTTCCAGGTGTGCTTGTCGCAAATGTGGCGCGCACACAGTGCAAGTACTCCCCCCCTCCCTCAAACCCTTCATGGGTGCAGATCCCTAACCCAGACCCTTCATGGATGCATTCCCATGCACCCATGGAGGGTTTGTGGAAAGGGAATTGCACTGGTGGAGGGTCTGGGCAGGGTAAATGCACCCACAGAGGGTCCAGGAGGAGGAATGTGCTCATAGAGGGTCTAGGGTAGTGGAACCACACACATGAAGGGTCTTGGGCTGGGAAAGTACCCCTATGGGGAGTCTAGGGTCGGGGGCCTGCACCCCTTTCGTTTGGACCCCCAACCATCAATTCCTCGCCTACCAGGCCCACCCGGCCCATCCAGCCATCACACGTTTCATTTGGTCCCCCTCATGGTACCATTTCCTCGAAAAGCAGAACAAAAATCCGAAGGGTTTTGCAAATCTATTTTGTAACTCCCCCACTCCTCCTCTTCCTTTTCTGATTTTGTCTGCCAAAACAATACATCCAATGCATTCAGTATTGTGGCCTGCAAAAATTTCCCTGCTGCGCTCTTAGCCCCCCCTGTGCACAGTGTGCAATCCCCGATGCATGATTAACATTTGAAATATGGCACCTTTGGGGCTCGCACTCATGAAGACGGTCCTTAAACCCCAAGGGGGCAGGCAGGAGTGGTGTGTGGCTACCAAGCCCCCGACCCCCCTGGCCCCCTTGGAATGGTGTCAATTACCCCATCAAGGGTGTTGAGTGGCTTGGTCGCCCGCGACACTCTCTTGATGCCATGCTGTGTGCACGCAGACAACGCGCTGAAAAGGTGAAGTGCAGTAGGTTCTCGCTCTGACAGTGCGTTTTTGCGTGTGAAAAACGCACCTATTTGCAACGTTTTTCCTTCCCACTCCTATTTGAAGTTATGTGCCATTATTATCCAGTAGCTCTTGGTGGCTGTATTAAAAGGGATAAGTCTACCAAAGGTTGCATTTGCACCTTCGCTCAGCTCACCATAAGTAAGCTTCACCCTCCTGGCACATTGTGTTGAACATGGTTTTAGGACCCATTGGTGTATTTTTCCCAGATCCTTTATGGGTGCATTCCTCCTACCCTACTCCCTCCACTAGTGCATCCCTGCCCCGACCCCTATCCAAGGGATGCTGAGCGTCTGAAGCTATGTGGGCAGGTGCCCTCAACACTAATGGTGAATGGTGTTCCAACACGATACCCACACCAGCACGGAAAAATACCGAAGAGGTGCTGATGAACAGGGGGCGGGATCAGAGATGCATCTGAAAGAACGGGGGAAGCACGCCAGTACATGCCCGTCTGGCTGTCAACTGGCTCTAAGGATCACAGTAGTGTGTGCAAGAGGATAGCAGGAAGCAGCATGAGGTCTGCATTGCAAAGAAGTCTCCGTGTGTGACTACAGGTAAAGGTGTTCAATGTTGGAAAATACCGACGCAACATTGGTGACACCGGCGATGCAAATTTCTTTGACCCCGACAACGCATCTGCCATGGGGCAACGACAACAAGCGGCCGACGCAGCAATGGACGATATGCTCAACTTCTTTGAAGAGGGGGGCGAAGTGGGAATATTCGATGCAACCAATTCCACCCGCTCACGGCGGCAGTGGATTCTGGAAAAGGCTCACGGGCGCGGCATTGCAGTCGTATTCATTGAGTCCATCTGTGATGATCCGGAGGTGTTAGAGGTGTGTTGGCCATGAAGCTTTTTCTTTTATTTCTCTTAGTTAATGACCGCCCACAAAAATACTTCACACAACAGGGCATCTTTTGCAGGGCTGGATGTTTTTAATCCTCCATTTTTACAAACGTCGAGCCCACGATTGGTTCACAATCGCCGTAATGCATGGGTGTTCGCCTCCCCACACTGCACAATATGGACATGGGTGTTCTCATGTCTGCGTGTTGCAGGCGCACTGCACCTTTGCCAAGTGTCACACACCTGGCACCACCTCAGTGGTGCCTGTGGTGAGTGAGTTATATGCTTGTTGCCTTCTAAATTTCTTGACCGAGTCCCGACTGGAGCAATTGCTTTGTCATAATCGGGTGATGTAGCATGCAAAACCCACGCAGAAGCTGAGCCAACTATTTCAATATGCAAAGGCCATGTGAGGGAAAATTGCCAACCTATTGATCACCTTCACGAACCCTCTCTCTCTCTCACTCTTTCACAGGAGAACTTTCTGAATAAGATTAAGCATTCTCCTGATTTTGCTAACATGGACCTTGGGACGGCTATGGCTGATTTGAGGGACCGCATCCACAACTATGAAAAGGTCGACGTCCTGCTTGTCTTCATGCGATGGTTTTGCATTCCGTTGATGGGACCAAACAGTGCATATATCAGTCAGTCCAGGAATCAGAAGTTGCCCCACACTTGGAAAACCATAGTGAGATGGGGGGCATGGCCATAGCGTCAACGCATGTCTTGGCGTTGTTGCATAGACATGTATGGTATTGTGCGATCTGCTCTGCTGGACCTGACCCTTTGCATCTTGTCCTCTACGCCTGTCTACTGTTCGAATGTGCTGCCACGCTTGTCGGAGGTGACACTGGACTTAATGGTATGGACTCCGGGCCATAGATTGTGCACAATTTGAATGCCAGAAATAGTGTTCGTGTTTGCGGGGGTGTTGTGGTTGATGTTGCGTGGGTTATGATGTAGGAGCTATTGTGAATACCCCGAATGTTGCCAAGTGCGGTCTCTGGGCCGGAAGGGCTGGCACATGGTGCCGAGGTGCTCAACCGTCGGCATGTGTCTGTTACGATCTCAGGTTTACGAGACAATCGATGATAACCATTTGACATACATCAAGTTGTTCAACCTGCAGTCGAAGGTCATGTGCAACAGGGCCTATGGACGATTGACGAAATCATTGCTGCCTTTTCTGACAAGTATTCACATTGCGCCTCGGCCGATTTGGCTCTGTCGAAGCGGGCTTCCCGTGGGTGACCAGAAGGACGAAGATCACAACCCATTCGCGGAATGCAAGGTGTCTGTTGATGTGCTGCCCACGGGGCAGGGCCGGGCCCCCATCCGCCCCCACCCCCACCCTCCACCCCGATCCAGACCCCAAGCGCAGTTCTTTCATTGGGTCTATGTTGTACACTGCTCGTTGGGTGCCTTCGCAGGTTCAGTTGTGCGTCTGCCGGGATGCAGTATTTTGGTTTCACTCATGATGAATGGGGGACGGGTTTTAACCCCCCATGTGTATCCAAAATGCCCCAAAATTGACGGGGAATTCAAAATGAAAATGCTGAAAAAAATGGACCCCCTTCTCCTCCCTGGGACCTCCCAGCTCCCTGTTCCCCGCCGCGGGTGTCGGTGTCGAGATTTGAAATGAAACAGCCCCCGCAGTGCTGCCTCCCATTGAATGTGCCTGCCCACAGGAGGGCGGGTTTGAATGGTTTGTCGCCACGAGTTTTGGTTGAACATCCAATATTCACCATATCCTCTTTGTGTGCAAGGATGTATGGCACGTGGCAAGGGTTAGGAGGCACACAATAGGGTTGTCCCCGACAGGGCCATGTGCACACCACCTCGGAGGTCATACTCTTCCCAATGAGTGCAGCTTTTGCAATAATAAGCGAATGCTGCCGCTCTTCCATGGCCAACGCACGACGATCAATGCGGTTGAGCGAATGAAAAAGAATTTGCTCATTATTGCAAGAGATGCAACTCAATGGAAAGAGTATGATCCCTCTGCAGTCGCCGCAGAATGGCGCAAGCGCCGGGTTGTTCGTAAATTGCTTCCGAACAGACGGGATAAGGGTGTGAAGAAGCAGAAAACAGCGCAACGGATGCCTGGGGCCGTTAAGCATCAGATATCGCTTGCATTTCGGATGCATCAGAGCGCTCTGTTGGTTACAAGTCCTCCAGTGCCTTTTCTCACTCTGATTCTTCCTCTTCTGAGTCTGATCCAAGCTGTGATCGCAAGTCCAACGAGGACTCTGGCGGATTCTGGTGAGTCTGACCTTGCATTGGTGTGTTGGTTGCAGAGAGGCGGGCAGCGGGTCAATCACCCCGCCACCCACCCACCACCTCGCTCCTTCCCCTGGAGATCCTCCCTTCCCACCCCTTGCTCCAAGCCCTCCTGCCCCCCACGCGGACGCAGAACTACACCCAGGGAATAGACAGGCAGCATGACGTATGCCCGATGCATGGCGTGTGGGGCACATGCTGCATCAGCCGCTGCATGCTGCATGCTGCGTGCTCAGCATCAACTTGCCTCACCAAACCCAAACAACTGCAGAACGCTGAATGTATTGAGTCTATTTTCCTTGGCCTCATAAGCCAGAAATCCGTCCAGCTTGCGGTCAGAACAACACAGAGTAACCTGCCTGAATTGTTGGTCGAGTTTGGTCGTTTGTGTTTATAATGAGGGGGTGGGAAGGAGGGGGGGGGGGGGGGGCGACATGCTAATTCTCGACAGAGGGTATAGTTTGGCCAAACTACCCCGTTTTTTCGAAGGGGCTGAAAAATTTGGTTAACACCCGTTTCGCACATTTCAGTTTTGTTGATTTCTCCCTGCTTGCCACCCGTCCCTCGGTCCCAATTTCTGCACCCCGCAGCCCGTGCTGTCACACTAGCAATTTTTAATTTTTAGTCTGATGCTTGCCACAGGTCTCAAAGTCCCAATTTTTGCACCCTGCAGCCCCTGCTGTCATACCAGGAATTTTTAATTTTTAGTCTATGCTTGCCAAAGGTCCCAGGGTCCCAATTTCTGCACCCCGCGGCCCGCGCTGTCACACCATCAATTTTTAATTTTTGTTTGATTCTTGCCACAGGTCCCAGGGTCCCAATTTCTGTCTTTGCCTATGTCCATTGTCTTCGTCTCTTCGCAACATGTCCTCAATTTTTCTCATGACACAACAACATTCTTCGGAGGTGTTGAGCATCCAACTCGGTGATATCCTTTGCAAAGGGCTCATTTGCCGACAAGGCTTATGCGAACCAAGTGTTGCGGCCAAGCAGCGCAAGACATAAGGCAGTGAAGGCGTACAGTCCCGCCGGTGTGCCAAAAATGGTGAGGCTGACCTGCCGCAAAAAAATCCGTCCCCGAAGTACTTTGTTGCATGACTCAAGCCCTGGTGCATGGCGGGAACACCCCAGCTCGGAACACAAGGTCCAGGCACGTGCCCGGATTAGCCGTGGAGTGACGCCACAAGAGAACTTTGTGAGCAACAGCCACACATCAGACTAAAAATTAAAAATTCCAGGTACGACCGTAGGGGCTGCGGGGAGCAGAAATTGGGACTCTGAGACCAGTGGTACGCATCAGACTAAAAATTGAAAAATCCTGGTATGACAGCAGGGGCTGCAGGGTGCAGAAATTGTGGCCCTGGGCATTGTGCCAAGCATCAGTCTAAAAATTATACATTCCAGTGAGGGTCACGCGGTGCTTTTTTGCCTTGGTTTTTGTTCAATACAAAAACTGTCCCTTTTTTCAGCGGGCAGGTTTGAAATGTGCAAAAAACCCCCCAAACTACCCCTTTTTTCGAGGGGGCTGAAAAATTTGGTTAACACCCCCATGTGCAAAACTTGCATGTCGCCTCCCCCTTGGGGGGGGGGGGGAGTTGATGGGTCATAGTGGAACCTCAGTCCCGCTGCTCACCACGGCAGCACGTCTCCCCCTGCCGTCAAATCCCCTGCCGGCGGCGGCATGCTTCACATGCACTCAACGTGTGTGATCCCAACCCATAGCCTTCCCGTCCACAGGTCTCTCCTCTGTCCGAGGAAGGAGAGCAGTTCGCCATTGCACTGGCCGATTTCATCAGATGCCGCATGGTCGCCTATGTGCAATCGATTGAGTCGGCGAATCCAGCGGTGCACGAGGATGGCCATGCCCTGGAAAAGTGCGTCAGGCGTTCTGACGGACAGATCTGCGACACTGCGTGTGCCAAGGTCCTTCTGTTTTGTCTGCTTCCGGGGTTATGAGCAGGGTAACGCACATCGATACAGAATCCGTGCCTGCTGTCTCCCCAATTGTTTTGGGTTAGGACTCCGCTCCAAGACCCTCCCTCCCCCCAACGAAGACCCTGGGTGTATGGGAGGTGGGGTCAAAACATGCCGCTTCCCCAGATGCAAACAACAAATCTTTTGGAACTTTGTACTTTTTCCTCCCAGGCAAAAATGTTGTAAGTCAGAAATGAGTGGGGCTTTGCTGGGGCCATTTTGGACCTCTTCTGCAAGTCATAGAGTTTTTTTTAGCCATTTTTGTTAAAACTGGTGTAGTTTTTGGGGTGTTTGGGGCGGGTAAAGGACTACTGCACATGCTAATTAGAGCCTGTGAGGGCTAAGAGTAGGGATGTTGCAACGGTATGCCCAGTGGTGAGAGGCATACAGTCGGAGGCGTCTCACCACTGCCTCTGCCACGGCCTGCCACAGCCTGTCCCATTGAACGACATACGGAGCAGGTCCTGAGAAAGATCGTGTCCGAACCCGGAGCGGCCGGCCAACTTCTACTGCAGCATAGCCCAGTGGTTGGCCATCACGGATTCACGGATGTTTGGGCCTGGTTCGAACCCGGCTACCTGCCAGTCACCCTCCACTGCTGGAGTACATACGTCCGTCTGTCCCGGTAGCGTGCTACAGGGGGACACTTTGACTGGACAAAACAAGGAATTACAAGGCTGTAGCGTGCAGCGCTGTTGGCAACTACCGTAGGGCTATTGCTCAGAATCCCATCTCCGACTGGACCCGCCATGGGCGGTAAGCTTTATCTGTTATGCAGCCACTGGGCCACAGTATGTTTCATTCATTGTGATCCAGCTTTCTCCCAGTCTGCTGGGTGCCTGAGAAAACACAAGGCGGATCCCCTACCCTAGACATTCCAGGGGTGCATTCTCCTTACCCCATGTCCCCCATGGGTGCAGTTTCAACAGCACAGCAGAGCACCACCAGAATAGCAGTGGTGGCCAACAACTCCCTCCAGGTTTATTATTTTTGGTTGGTATTTTGCCTGTTGAGGGCCAGGCTCTTCGATTGGTACCAACGTTCTTTCAACAAAATTTTCTTATACTTAGAAAGGAGGAGGATCATCTGAGACCCTACAGCCCAGATTATGTGCTATCCTCTGGTCCTTCATTGGCCATCCTGCCAACTTTGCGATTGACCCATTGCTCATGCGGAGGAAATGCAGTCGTGAGAGCGTACGGTAGGGGAAATGAGTCCCCTGTGCCCACACAGTGTGCAAATCCCAAGGCATCATCAACATTTGGAAGAATGGATGAGACGTGGTTTTAGGGCCCATCGATGCAGAGCACCGAAAGAAATCTGTACAGGTGACAATACTAAAGGTTGGATTTATTCTTTTGGCAGAGAAAATCAGAGGGGGAACGGAGGACTGGGGAGGGTCATAAAGAATTGCGAAGGTCCTTCGTATTTTTGCTCTGGTTTTCGTCCAGATGGTACCATGAGGGGAACCAAATGAAACGACTGACACAAACCCGGTGGTGGCCAGATGGGCCTCCAAATCCATGCGTTGGCAGTTGGGTTCAGAGCTTCATGGGTGCAGATCCCTGGCTCTAGAGTCTTTGTGGGGGTACTTTTCTGATCCCAGACCCTCCATGGGTCATACAGAGCCCAGACTGTCAATGGGTGTACTGCCCATACACCAGACGTTCCTCACGTGCAGTTCCTCTGTCCCATACCCTCCTTGGGTCTGCGACAGGGAAACTGCACCCATCGAGGTAGGGGAACTGCACTGGTGCTGGATGTGGTGGGTTCAGGGCATTGCACTGATGGAGGGTCTAGGGTGGGGAAGTGCCCATGGAGGGTTGTGGCGCAGAGAAAAAACTATCATTGAGGGTGTGTGGTAATGCCCCCTGACCCCAACCCTCCACAGATGCAGTCCCTCTGCCCCAGACCCTCCGTAGGTGCATTTCCCCAAAGTCTGGCCGTGGGATTTGGAGTTTGGCAAAGGTTTTTTGAAGGGCAATTGTGCATAACAAGAGATCTCATGCAAACCAGCCTTCTGCCCCAAAAATCACAAGTTGCTGAAGGCTTGTGACCCGAAGCCCAAGCCCAAGGTCAATTGCCATGTCCAATTGTTCTAAATGCAATATGACAGGCACAAGGGTTACTCAGAAGGGCTGTAGCTCTTGAATGCTATACCAATGTACTGGTGGTGTTGTGCGCTGCTTTTGTGGCTTTGGGATCAGGGACATGGATGTTGTTTTTGCCCGCTGTGGCAAGCTATGATTTGTCTGAGCTACAGGGGGCGTAAGGAGGACTGCTTTAATTTGGGACCTGGGCCTAGGTTGGACATCGTGCAACAGCACCCGTAAAGGTTCTAGGATGGAAAGCACGCCACTAGGGCCATGGGGTCCAGGGTAGGGAATGCACCCATTGATGGTCTAGGGTAGGGGAACTGTGCGCATGGAGAGTTCGGGGTAGGGGAAATAAACAGTATATTGCTGGTAACAGCCTTCAAGCCCTGCCGCACAGCAAATGTAAGATGCCGACATCGCTGCGCCTCTGGACACATATGCACACAGCACGTGCCCCTGCGGCAAGTACTGCGCCACCTGTCGCCGCCGGCCAAGCAGTGCATGCACGAGCCCGCCCAGGCAGCGTCCTCAGCACACGTATAAACTGGGTAGGGGCATCTGCGTGGTGCGTTGGTTTCCTTATTTTTTTCCAGGTGATGGCGTCAACTTTGCCAAGGTCATTTGACACTTGTAAGCACTTTGCAAGTGCAGCGGAGATTGAAATCGAGCTGTATTCGCAGTTGAATCCCATCGACAAAGGCATATACGAAGGCAAGAGCCTGAAGGAGATCAGCCAGGAGAATCCGCAGTTTTACCAAGAGTTTGAGGAGAATAGACTTCACACACGTTTTCCTGGAGGTATGTATGCACAGGGGTAGGCAACCAAGTGCCTCTTTTGTGGTGTTGCAGCTGCCATGCAGAGGCATACGTAGGTGTTGAGGTACGAGCTTTGGAATGGGGACAGGGAACCACATGGAGTACCAGGGGGGGGGGGGGGATTAGGCAGTGAAAAAATTGATTTGGACAAATTTCGAAGCCCTCCCTCGTACCAAATTTTTCCTTCAAGTTTAAGGATTCTTTGTGCCATACTGTGTACATCAAACACGGGCTGCTGGGAGGGTTTCCTCTGTGCTACGGGTCCCCCCATCAGGGGGTACCCTATCAGTCAGTCACAGACACACATACCCCTTAAGGCCCTCCCCCCTGCTCTCAACCCCTTCCCCGAAGCAACCAGCCCCTGACAAGGAAACAAACAAGAGTCAGTTAACAGCAACCATCCAGAGCCCACCAGGAAATAACAGCAACCATCCAGAGCCCACCAGGAAATAACAGCAACCATCCAGAGCCCACCAGGAAATAACAGCAACCATCCAGAGCCCACCAGGAAATAACAGCAACCATCCAGAGCCCGCCAGGAATCCACAATGAACATCCACTAGGAAGCAGCAGCAAGGGGCCTCATACCAAATTTTCCCTTCATTTCTGAGGAGCAATACCAATTTTTTACCCACTTAATTTTGGTCATCCGAAAAAAAAACCTCTTAAAATTTCCCTCCCCCAGTAGCTCGCAGTAAATGAGCAGGCATGAGCCTATGCATGAGGCAGAGGCATACAGACATAGTCATCGGTGTAGACTGGGGTAGAGACATGTACTGTTTTATGAAGATGTTTTGGCTGGCATCGAACCAGTTTGCTGCCCATCCTTGTCTGCGAGGTCACGACACCCATTCCTTGCCAATTGCAGGTCTATGACTGTTTTGCGCCGGCAATCCTACCGGCCAAACACAACAAAATCCCCGCGCTCAGCAGCGGCCTGCCCAATAAATCTGGTACCACAATCTTTGCGGACATTCGCCCTATCATCCAGCGGTTCTACAAGTATCCTAGCAGTGTCGCCCGAATGGTCAATAGAACAAAGAGAACCATGGTATGGGCATTTCCAAAGTATAAAGGAACCTACATGGCACCCTCTGGCGATGATAGTCTCGAAGGTCCTGAATTGTGTACAGAAGGTCATTTGATGTCCATTGAGCACTTTCATCTTTTGTCTTATCTCAAAAAGACTCAAGAGGCTCAAGGTTTCAAAGGTTCTTCATTGTCCATAGGGCAATTTCATCTTACGTTCTTCCTACAGAAGCCTCATGGCGCCCGCTAGTTGTGATGGTTACAAAGGATCTCACTTATCCATATAGCAGCCGGATCTTATGTTTTTTCTCACTCTCTGGTCTCGTCCCGATCAATCTTCTGATCGCCTCCGATCACCGGAGGGGAGGGGCGGATGGAAAGACAGAGGGAAGGAAAAGCGAAGGGGGGAGAGGGTTGGTGGAAATGCAAGTGCAAGCTGATGAGGGTGGCCCGGCCGTAAACCCCATGTACACTTGTGCAGGTGAATCATTTTGCGACCTCGTCGGCCGCTTGGAGCCTTGTTTGGTGGAAGCAGAACAACAAACTGCGCCAGTGCTGATCTGCAGTCATACCACGGTTCTCCAGGTCTGTTTGGATACATGGTATTAAGGCAAAGGCTTTGTATCACCGCCCACCGCCAACGGTTGATCGGCAACCGCCATCCGTTCGCTTCAAACCGCCTTCAATTGGTTACCAACCGCCGTCGGTTCATCGCCAGCCGCCGTCCGCTAGTGCCGCCTCCGAGGGCGCTTGTTGTTTTTCCTGGGGTCCGGGCTGTTGGATGTGTTTTTTTCGGCGCTGCAGGAGGCTTTTTGGCTTTGAGGGTGATCACCAAGGTTTTTCCAGATTTTCGGCACGTCCCACTGACCATCCACTGTCCAAGTGCAGTCGCGCCCTAGAGAGCGCTCGAGAATTGGTCCTCTTTGTCAGAACAGAAGCCAAAGAACAGGGGCGTACTGCATTTCCCAGAAAGGTGAAGCCACGTTTGGTTGTCGGGGGGCGGGAGGTTGATTGATTGAGGTTGCAGGTTCCAAAGCGGGGGCACTTGAGGTAAGTATTTGGTGCGGGATGTGTGATGCGCGTGTGGGGGGGGGCAGCTTATGGGAGCTTGAGTGCATGCGGGTCTGATCATCTCCAGAGCTGTTGCGTGTCGTGTGGAATATATTGGTTCACCCGTTACCTCTTGCACCATGTGACGGTCCAGTCAGGTACAGCGCTTGTTCTGATAGACAGAAAGAGGGGTGGGGGCAAGTGCGGAGGATGTCAGCGTTGGTACATGTCGGTGATGTGCGCATGGCTGCGGGGGAGTCCTGGGGATACGGGTGCCTGAGGGTGCATTGGATGCGGGATGATGAGGGGGCAGGGCGTGCGTGGGATATGGATGGTGCTTTTGGGGTCTGCACTCTGGTCTGGGCTCTCGATGCTTGTTACTGAATGACAGTAGACCATGCCGCACACGTCCTCAACACGCCATGCCCGATGAGGTCCGGTCCAGCCCACGGGACTCGGGGCTTTGGGTTGCTGACGAGGATAGCTGCATATCAGCAACCTGCTGCACGGTACCTTGGCACACTACAATTGAGCACAGCACTTAGGCACACTACAGTGTGTTTCCGTCGCAAAAGACACCTGCGTGGGTTTCCCCAAGAACCGCTCAGCAATTTTCATCTGTTCGCCTGAACCAACAGAAGTTGGCCCGCACCGGTGGCCGTTTTCTTTTTCCGCCACCGAGTCTGCCAAGCTGGTTTGTATCCCCCTCAGGTTCCCTCACATTCGCTGGTGTCGTATTTGTTGTAGTCTGTTCCGCTTCCATTCGATGATTTGAGTCTGTAGTTGTACACGGTTGAGCCACTGTACACCAGCTGACAGGAAACTATACATGCACTATAGATCTCTATACACCGACAACCAACAGAAGGAATCACGTCACCACACAGTGGATGCGTATCGCCCGCTGCTCTGCTACTGAGACAAGGAGATCAAGTAGTTCTCTCTTGGGTCCCTGGACAGGCCACTGCACGTGGGGTGTGGCCACGGTGTAGATTGTGGTTGCACGGACACCACCAGCAACCAATGAATTGTGGAGGTGCAGACCAGACCTCTGAGTAGTGTTTCTGTCCCCAAGGGGTCATCAATTGTGCTCAACGTGTTACGACAAGGGCCAGCACTGGCCCCCAAGGGTTTTTTCAACACGGCAAGCGTGTTCCTATTGGTGAGGGTTAGGGTGAGGATCGTCCATGCATCTTGCATCAATGCGGGAGCGGGTTGAACCCCCTCCCACCCACACACTCGTAGATTCCCTCTAAGCTTGTTGACTGGTGTTCTTCTTGTATTCCCCGGTTACCAAATTCAGGCGTTCGATGGCATACCCCCAGTGCATGTAATCCTCACCCATCCAAAGCAAACGCGGCGCGTTCCTGGGCCGACAGACAGTTGCATGTTTGTGAACACGTGTGCACGTGACTGTCTCAGGTGCTGTACGCATATTATCGCCAAGTTCCCATCGAGCAAGCGATGAGAATCAAGATCGAACCCCACACAGTCTATGAGCTTTCTCCGTTGATGGGAGGCATGTGGAATGTGGCGGTGTATAAGCTGAATACAGACAAGCCTGGCAGGCCCTTTTTGCAGGAAGTCGCCTCCCCTCCGTCGCCCACCGGCATGGGTAATTTTGTTTTCAGCGCTGAAAGCCTTCCAGTGACCCCAGTCCAAATACCGGGCGTTCATGTCTGATTTGTGTGTGATTTGTACATGAGTCGTTCACATTTGTACCATTCGTACCTGGTAAACAAGGGAGTGCGCAGAGGGAACAAAGGCTGGAGAGATTTTGAAAGCATGTGACATTGTGCAGACGGCTGCGCTGTAAGTTGTTGTTTGATGCCGGTGATGTGGCCTTATCGGGAAAGTATGGCTTCACGTGATGTGCGCCAGGGTGCTTGACTAGTTGAGTGCCGTAAGGTGGTAACCCTTTTTGAAATGGTTGTTTGAAGGAGGCATTGCGCGTGGAACCCGCGTACCTCGCCTTTTCAACAATTTGTCCGAATACCTCCGGTGTGTATCAATTTTTTTGAACCACAGTTTTTGCCTTAGGGCCCCTTGGTGGCGACCAGCCCGGAAGCAACGGTCTTTCTAAAGCAGATGAGGCGGTGTTTGTGACTGTTGGTGCAAAAAGCGGAGGGCAATGGACGGCGGGAGAGCAGCGCAAGAATGTCCCGAGGTTTGTTTTTTTCCAGTGTGTGTGAACAGTGAGTTTGCGAAATTCTGTCGTCGTCTGAGTTTGCAGCATGCATCGTACCACGACCTGTAGCGCAGCAGACCTGTAGCCAGCGGAAGCAGGATCGGCCAGAATTGATGGCTGTGAGTGAGCCGCAGAAGTCCTTTCGGTCTCTGCAATGCAGTGCAGTCAGTCAGTTGGTGATGATTGCACAAACATAGATCTCGGAAAGCCACACGTCGGATGTCAAGCGTTGGGTGCAAGTTGCAATGCAAGTCCTGGGACCGGTGCCGGTGTGGTGTGGTGTGGTGTGGTGTGGTGTGGTGTGGTGTGGTGTGGTGTGGTGTGGTGTGGTGTGGTGTGGTGTGGTGTGGTGTGGTGTGGTGTGGTGTGGTGTGGTGTGGTGTGGTGTGGTGTGGTTGCACATTTTGTCGGTGCATTTCGACCTCCAGTGTATTCGATCAGGTGACGCGTATGATGTGTTGGGACGAAGGGCTTTCCCCATTGCTTTGGTGCTCCGACGAGCCGTGTTGTAGCATTCAGCAGCATTTGCGTATGAGATGGCTTATTTGCTTCGGGTTGGCAGGCTGCGCTCCCCTTACTTTTGAATCCGGGCGAACGATGCCTTTCATTTAACCGTGAGAGAGCAAGGCGCTGTGCAAACAGGTCGGAGCTTTGTGTAATCTCACATACTGTCCATATTATGAAAGGGCATTGTTTTGGTTTTGGTTTGTTTTCGTTGAATGATTGGATTGTACCAGGTATCCGGAGCGCAAGTGCGTATTTAGTTCCTGTTGGTTTTTTCGTGATTTGGCAGAGGTTCAGGCTCATGAGTGCATCGAAGAAACTTTCCATGCGGCAGAAATGAGGTGGAAGTCTTTCATTTGATTCCAGACCCAGTCGGGCTTTGTGTGGTTTTGGTTCGAGGACAACATAAGCTTTCTTCAATGGTGTCTTTTTCAGATTTTTGCAGAATGAAAGTTCTTTCAATCAATGTTTGATGCTTGAATCATCTGGCACATCTGCCTCAGTGTCCAAGAACATGGCTTCGCATCTGGCTCCTTTTCAAGGTCCAGGTTCTACAGGTGAAATGCCAATATTGTTCAGCTCAGGAACGCAACATGGAGGCCCCGGTGTCTCTCGCGACGCCGCAAAGCCCTCGGACACTGTTGCGCCGCCGAGTGGTAAGGTTTGGAGTTGGGTGGTTGGAGGTTGCCTGCCTTGCATTAGGGCCACTTTGGGGCCGCCGAGAAGGCCGATTCTGTCCAATTTGGACGCTGCCGAGAAGGCCGATTTTGGCAAGCGCGCCTTCTGGTGATGAGGGTTACCAGTGGGTATGAGCAGTCTGCAGCATGTGTGCAGCCTGCAAAATGCAAACCGACGAGCCATAGAAAGACAAGATCATTTCCCAATGGCACTTCAGACATCATTTCGTTCCAGTCAAACCCCTACGTTGGCTTGTCCAAGCAACACTGGGCGTTATTTCTGTTGATTTTGAAACGCGGCTTTTTCGATTCCATAAGATTTGATGAGTCTGGAAACCTTTTCTGCAACCTTCTGGCGAAACAGTAGAAGTGGATTTGTACAGAATTTTGTTGCAGAGTAGATGAATGTACAAAAAGAGTGTGATGCGGTGAATGCCTCTGCAACAATACTGCAGCGCGTGGAACTGCCTGGTTGCAGCTCATGGAGGGGCCGATCCCGCTGAAGCACATACGTGCTCCTTGGGCCCTCTTTTCCAGCCAGTGCACATTCAGGGTACATTCAGTGCAACCGTCATTCCTGGTAACTTCGTTTGACGCAGCAGCATCCTCCGAATTTCTCAACTGGAAGCTGACAACCACAGCATGTTCCGCTGGCCAGAGCCTAGTTTGCTATTTGCACCACGGACGTCTCTCGGAGTGAAAGTGCCAGTCCTGATTTATGTTTGGGGGATGTTTGTACAACGTAACGATTTTTCAGTCTCACTTTTGTTAGCTGGGATGAGCAGTATGCTAAGGGTTCAGGACGTTCATGCAACTTTGACATGCCGTTTCATGTGCAAGAATATTTTTTGACCCGTCCACAATGTGATGCGTGGACTTTTTCACAGCAGGACGTTGCCTCTTTTTTGCATTGGAGGTGTGCCTGTATTGGAGTTCGGCAACTCCGTAACGCTGTATACCATTTCATAAAGAGCCTTTGCCTGCGATACCGATGGTGTTGCATGTGTTGGGCATGCCGAGGAGTACCTGCACAGTGTGCTTTTCAGCAATCCTACAATCCTTTTGTCAGGCAGAAGTTCAACAGCTTTTTTCAACACTGGGAGATTTCATTCATAGCCAGGGTTTCCTTAAATTTACTTCATATATTAAATGCCATTGTTTCAGTGTGCTGCTCATCCAAACCATTTGAAACCTGGTCAGCCCAGGCACTCATCTGCATGGGCGATTTTGCCGGTAAGCTGCTTGGACAGTATTTTTCTGGGGGGGCATCACGGGCAGCTCTGATTGGATCTGATATTGTATGAGTTGATCTGTATTTCAGTTGTTCAATGATTGCGAGTTCTGGGGTGGTGATGAGAGTGGAATGGGGCACTTCACTAATTAACTCACTTTTCAAAAATTGAGTCCGCGATTTTCAGTCTTGTTCTGATGCCAGAACTGGTATCCTGAATCATTTTTCCCTGGATGTCCACACAGTCCTGTTCATGTTGGAGAGTTGATGGCCCTGAATTGAGGGCCTGCCTCACAAAACGGGACGGTGACAGGCCAATCTGTTTGCTCCTTCTGGATTCTTGCGTTCAATCTCTGCATTTTGAGATTCCGAAGCTCAGTGCACAGGTCATGATTTTTGAAAATGAAGCACGTTTGCACGGTTTGAAATGCATGCCTCTATCCAATGCAATACGCAGGTCGCTTTGGCGATTTTTCAAAACCTTGTATCCGCAATTTTCTCCAAAATGCAAAGGATTTCGAAGTTGAGATTTTGTAGAGTGTTTAATGGTATTAAAATCTACTTTGCCATGAATTCAGTTTGTGTTCTGGTGCAATTTTATCTTCACAGATCAGAAGAAAAAACGTGCCGGAACAGCAATTGACAGGATTGACAGGTGGATTCTACCATCATCAAACAGTGTACAAAGTCTCATACCGCAATGCCCCAGCATTTGGGAGAATTCGTTGATGCGGAGTTTCAAAAAATCACCGAAGCGGCTGGCGGCTGGGCTGGGGAACCTTAGGGTAGGTTGGGGTGGATTGGGGTGGGTTTGGGTAGCTTGGGGAGGCTTGTGGTATGTTTTGGTGGGGTGGGGTGTTTTGGGGTGGGTTGGGTTGGCTTGAAGTAGCTTTGGGTGGGTTGGGGTAGCATGGGGGGTGGTGGGCCGGTTGCTCGGGGGGCAGTAATAGCAGCTTGGGGTGGGTTGCATTAGCCCAGGGTGGATGGGCTGCGGCAGTTTGTGGGGGTTGGGTGGGGCCTAAGGGTCATTGAGAATGAAGATGGCAGACGGGTGATGGCGGGGGTATAAATTTGATATTATCTCAGGCCATTGATGGGCCCAAAGGGGGTTGCACATCCCATTGGGGCCCAAATGGGGCCGGGTATTAGTAGGAGTAGTAGTCCTATTTTTGGGCCCAAACAAAGTCATGTAGTAGCAGTGGTAGCAGTATTAGTACGGGGGTGGGGGGTGGGGGTAGAATTTCTGCATTTCAAATTCTGTGCGAAATTTTTGTGTGCAATTTGTCAGGTGCTTTTAAGGAATTGCACGGGTATTTGTTAGGTTGTGCTTTTGCCCATTTGTATCTTGCCGGAGGCTTTGGTTAATGATCATTGGTTTCCCATGGATATCACAGAAGTGCTGTTGGGTGATCATTTGGTGACCATGGGAGTACGTAGAAACCCATGCATTGCTGTGATGCCAATAGATTGGATGAATGATTACGGATTTAGCCAATTGGGGATTCATTCTTTGGGGCAGATTGTGTGCGAAGTGCTTTGGCCGAAGGGAATAGAATTGTTTTTTTCTCTCTTTGATGGCCAGCATTCATTGCAAAGGACAACATGGCATTCTATGGTTATGGACAATTGGGAGTGTTTTTTATGGCACAGATGTGCACCAAAATCAAAAACCGTCACGGAACATGCCGTTTGGCTTTGGAGCGCGGAAAACACATTCCAAAATCAGGTACGCAACCGGTTGCGGAGGTGACTGGTAGTACCGGTATACCCGCGGTAACCTCTTTAAAAATTGAAGCAAAGTTATGGCCCAAATTCAGTAAATTTCATGAAGGTAGCGCAGTCGCCGGCTTTGCCGTATATTTAGTTTCCGTTCTGGTGAGGTTTTGTCCTCAGATCTGGCACTGAAAAATCGAATCAAACCAGAAACTGAATCGATAGATAGATAGATAGTTTCTATCATGAATCAATGCTATCCAAAATTTCAGGTTTCAAATGTGGAAGAATTTTAAAGCGAATAGGTTTGTATCATAAGCTATTTATATCCCAAGTTTGATTTTTCAATTCTTTGAAGAAGTTGGCCGAAAATAAATTCTGAAAAATCGCCAATGCGGCAATGCTGGGAACGGCGGCGCAACAACCAATTGTTTACTGGCACCTGCCGGTTGGTAAAAGACTTACCACCTTCAGCTGCAGTGCTGTTGCACTATAAAAATGTTGTAGGCTAGAATTATCGGAAACTCTCACTTTGGCCTGTTGCAAAAATAAAAATATTTGCTAACTAGCTTTTGGAAACCGGTATTCTTAAAGAAGAGATAGCACCGAGTGCTGGTAATTTCACAATTAATTGATGGCAAAAGGTTAATTTGAAAACTACCAAGGTGCAGACCTTATTTCAAAAGCAAAAATTGCCTCACTATTTTTGTTGGCAAACGAAGAAAATTCAAAGCAAATGTTTCACTTTGGAGTGCAAAATCACATTCTTAAGTGGGTTGCTTTTTCATAGAAACAGAGGTACATAGTACATCTACAAAAAAAAGTGTTCACCATTCATGACCACTCCGATTATTAAGCCAAAGGCTGCAAATCTTGCACCTGAATTCCTTGGGGCTCTACGAGACGTAGTGAGCATTATTGAAATCTGGCGCGTAAGGCATAGCGCGACCACATCTTCTAACTGCGTCGTCTTTTTCGGCATAGGATACACGAACTACACACAAGGGGGAGCTTTCTGCTTGGTTTGGCGTTGTTCGGCTCGCTTCGACGACTTCTTCTTGGGTCTCGTCACCCTCCTGATGAATGCTGTCGCCGCAACTTTCGCCTGTCGCATGTACCACATCACAACATTAAAGGACATTTTTTGCTGACAATTGATGTAAAAAAATTAAAAACTACAGTAATTTACCTGAGTTTTCATGTCTTCTTCGTTGGTACAGCATTTGGCGCGATCCCAAATCCGTGGCTCCTGCGCGACCCCTTTTTTTCGCAATTACATAGACATCTAATAAATTTCGACAACAAGCAAAGTTGTATATCTATAATACATTCTGGCCATCGTAAAACTCAAAATCTATCTACAATTTGGAAATTGCAAAAGTTGGTACACTTATGGGTGATTTTACCTTACGCTTGTTGTGTTGATGTTTTTGGTTTGTGTCATTTTGTTGTTTTGTACGTGTGATGTTTGCATTTATGTTTTGTGTTGAGTTTTGTGTGTGTTGTTTTGCACTTTTATGTGTGTGCAATGTTGCTATATTTATGTGTTTGCCGGGTTGTTGTTTGCTTTGTTTTTATTGACTTCGCCTATTGCTTGCCTGTTTGTGATGTGTATGTTTGTTGTTATGTTTATGTTGTTTGATGTTCATTGTTGCTATGGTTTTCTGGTTGTTGCATGTGTGATGTATATTCGATTTTGTGTGCTTTGATTTTGTTCTTGATGTTTTTTATGATGCTTTGTATGGATTGTGTTTTTGTGTTGACTTTGTTTGTTTGTTTTTTGGATCTTTTTTATTTTATGTGGTTTTTGTGCCTTGTCTTGCTACTGTTTTTTGTTCGTTCTTTGTTTGCTTCGCTTTGATGTGTTGGATGGTGTTGCTCTATTAGTGTTGTGCTGTAATGTGTGCAATTTTTTCTTCTTTAGTGTGTGCTTGATTGCTTGCGTTGTTTTTGCTTCTTGATCTGCTGTGCTGAAATTTTCACTTTTATGGCGTGTGTAAAGATGAATTTTTGTTTTTTCAACTTTGTTTTTCGTGCATGTGTGTATTTGTCTGCTAATTTTTTGCTTGTGTTTGATTTTGCCACCCTAAACCTGATATTGGATGCAAATACATCACCTAAAGTGTCCAACTATGTTCCCAGTACCTGTTTTTTTAAAAAGATTTAGGCCAATCTTCATCTTCTACCATTGGCAAAATCACAATCACTCTCATGTCAAGAGTCAAAGCAAAACGGGTGTGATTTGCATTTCCATAATCATACAAACTCCTTGGATACCACGGTTTGTTCATTAAACACACCGTGGCAAGTGAGGCAAATTTGCCCTTTGGAATTTGTCTTTTGTATTCCAAAGTCAAAAACACGAAATCTGCAACCTGAATCTTCTCTCACTTGAAAACACACTAACTCGATAACCACTGCATTGGGCAAAATACCAATTGGATTTGTTAACATACATTTGGAGCCAAACAGGTATGCGTAATTCATGTCTGTACTCACTCACCCAGCAAACTCACGGTTTGGGCTTCCTGTTGATGGGCTTTGGGGGGGGGGGGGTTCTCACCAAGATTACTGTATTCCAACCCATTCTTCAACAAAAACACCAATGCAAAATCCCCTCACCATTGATTGCCAGATCAATCCAAACACATGAGTTCCAAGCCATGACCTCTACTGACTGGCTTCGTTTGTGATTCAGCGGGAGGGGTGTGGCGAATGATACAGCCCTAACAGCAACAGCCTTTTTTCAAGCCCCCCACCGAATGTTTGCAAACAAGGTGGCTCCCAAACTATGTGTGATGCAGCTTCTTTTTCCTGTTGGCCAATAGTTGGTGGGGGGTCTCTACACCGCATGTGCCTTTTGGGCAAGTATCCCATATGGGCTGCCTGACAGCTGCAGAGAGCGTGCAAACCAATTACCCAACTTTATCACTCTGCATCACAACCTTGCGAGCAAACACGGCCTCAAGGGTGCTATCTCCCGGTTGCATGCCGTGGTGGTAGTGGTAATTACCTGTCACAAAGCGCGGGTTTGCATGAGTATGTGTTCACACTGCAGTACTGTGGGGGATTTTCACTGCCTGCGAACACACCTGCCTACGGCATCGATTTCAGGAAATGCGGATGGTTGGTTGGTGGGCTTGTGTTAGGACATGTGGGGGGCAGATTTGCCATGAAGGAGCAGGAAGTGTGCCTGCCGGTTGGTGCCTTCGAGTGTACGCACCGGCTTGGGTTTTAGGGAGGGCGTTGTTGACAGCGTTTGTCCACAAGCGGGGAGGAAACATCCTTCTGGTAGTGTGTGCTGGGGGGGGGGAGGCGAGGTAGCCTTGAAGATTTTCGCTAACATCAAATTTAAGTCTTTCTTTTTGGATTTTCTTTCGTCAGAGCTCAGCAGAGGGAAAATTTCAAGGGTCCCCACCCCCCGCCGGCCACACACACCCACACCAACACAAGCCTGCCAACCATCCATCCATTCCGGAAATAAATGGCCGAAGGATGGTGCAGACAGTGTACGTAGTATCTTGTCCCATGGATGCCTCATTTGATTTGTGCACGCGAAGGTGCGTTTGTGGGACACAAAAGTGCCAGGCTTGATTTGTTCCAAAACATCCCTGTTGGCTGCCTGGACTGCCGACAGTTGTGCATCAATTTGCGTGGGTTCGAAAATGCCATTTTCAGGGATTGCTCTTGCACAAGACAACGGAAGCAAGATACTCAGACATTGCATTTTGGACGTCTGACACCCTGACACCCTGACAGTGCAGTTTGCAGGGTGCTCAGCACCACTGATGCGGGAAATGCAATAGGACCAGGGGTTCCGCATCACCAAATGTTGCATTTCCAGGCCTTTTGCCATTGGTTTTCTGGGGGAGGGGGGGAGCGAGTCTTGCCTCCATACATACCCTGCAGCCAATCCCATACAGGATGGCCACCTGGAATGTGTCAGGCATGTGTTTCATAATCTGAGGACCAGCAAAAATGCTGCAACATTCACCTGCAGAATTCCCCTTTGCTGGTCGCTGTCGGACACAACTGACAGACACTACCCAAATGCCGCACCAGCACCCCCATATCACAGGTGCAATGTTGCAATAGCTAACGCTCAAATAGTACCCGAACTGGACCATGAGCCAGCCGCATCACCAGGACCCATACAGCAAAAAAGGGCTGGTGCACGGGATCTGGGTTCTGCGGGGGGTTTTGGCATTCGGTGTTGGGGGGGGGGGGACTCCATTTCAACCCACACCAATATCCACTCACTCCCACAGTCACGGCGATAGCACGTACTCGCAGTGACACGACACGCACGGCGATACACGCGCACATGCATGTGCAATAGGGTCGCCATTCATACCCACAGAAACATCAACACAACAGGTATTACAAAAAAAAAACCATAGCGAACCAACGCATAGACAGTCACACAAAGCACAAATGTGCACAGCCAACTTGCAACGGCACAGCGGAAGAAGCAGCGATTCAATGTGCGTGTTCGAAAAATATTGTGCAACCACACCTAACAAGGTGGTTCGGCAGGACTACGTCGTTGTGCCGCACTGCGCCCCTCATCCCCATGGAATGAAGGATGTCTGCAACTGATGCTCGTGTTCGTTGGGCAGCAAAAGACAAGTGTGCTTCCGTCCTTCCACCCCAGAACTGCCCTATTCGGGACTGCAGCTGAATCAAACAAGCGCTAGACGTGCCTGGTGCGTTGATTTTTAAATTTCTATGTGATATGCACCGCACTTACTTTCAGTAAACTCAAGTGCCAAAAAGAAAACCTGTTCAGCTCTCTGCATTGTATGCCTCAATAGGCAGCTCACCGCTGTCAACGATCGTAACTTTCTGGGATGGCGGAGTGCCGTTCAGGGCTTCGACCTTCCTCACCACATCCATCCCTTCGACCACCTTTCCGAAAACGACGTGTTTGCCATCCAACCAAGGAGTGGGAACCGTACAAATGAAAAACTGTGAACCGTTAGTGTTTTTTCCAGCATTTGCCATAGAAAGAGTCCCAGGAGCAGTATGCTTGATCTTGAAGTTCTCGTCGTCAAACTTGTTACCATAGATGGATTTGCCTCCTGTGCCATCACCCCTGGTAAAGTCACCGCCTTGGATCATGAAATCTTTGATGACGCGATGGAAGGTGGAGCCTTTGTAGCCGAACCCCTTCTCACCAGTTGCCAAGGCGCGGAAGTTCTCAACCGTCTATAGACACACACATAGGCCGTATTTGAGCCCTAGGTGCAAGCCCCAGCGCAGCCACGAGCCGTTGGTTATGCGAAACCACATACCTTCGGGACGGTCTTACCATAGAGGCCCATCACGATCCTTCCTGCTGACTTTCCACCGATGTCAATGTCGAAGTACACATGATGGGTTACCTTCGGACCCTTTTTGCCCTCAACCAGAAGAGCAAGTAGTGCGACGGAGACTGCGGCACAAAGCCACGCCTTGAAGAACATAGCTGCGGAAAACGCCATGAGGCGGCCCGATGCCAAGCCAGCGTTCACAAAACGTTACGGTAGTGCTTTGAATTGCAAAAACTATCCAACCGTAGCGTCCCGTACCGTTCCGAACGATGAGAAGGCAGAAGAGCATCCGCCCAGCACTGCCAGAAACTAACGGCGGCAGGAACAGACCAAAACGCTGGGGTCCGAAGCAGAATACAGTAATCTGTTACCCTGTTGTTTTATCTTCATTAGTTTATCTAGTGTTGACCAGCCACTAGCTGTCAGAAGGGGCACCAACAGAAGCCTGTTTGTGCCACCAGGCGCCAGCAGAGAGGAATGCGGCCAGTGCGGCGATGGCTAGATAGGATGCGCGCGCAATGGCCAGATGGATCAGTTACTTAGATACCACTTATGTCGCAATATGTTTTTGGAATTATAATGCGTCCACATTTGTGTGCTAAAAGACTAGAAGTCCACCCTGAATTATGAACCATCCAACGCAAAGATGTCCTCGACTGTATTGTGCACATTTGCAAGAGCAAGGGCACATTAAAGTCACACTTATGCATCAATGTGAGACTTGCACATGGTACGACACCTGTTTTGGACCACGAAAAAGCATGGTTCACAACGGCGTAACCACAAGCGTACCGCTAGGCTCTTCATGTGGCCCTCTGAGAACGTGTTTCGGCCCTGTGAGAACGTGTTGTATCTTGCGTTCTCGTCAATCGACGTAAGGGAAGAGAAGTTGAGAAACACAAGCTCGCAAGAGCAGCGGAAAGTAGCTTGCCAATCTATTTACCCAATACTACTTCTTGGTGGTTGCGTAAGTAGGTTGTTCCCCGATGTCCCACCACTTTGTTGCCTCTGAACTACCCGTCACAATTGGACCTCCATACACGCGCACTTTAGCTCTTGGGACGTGCAATAGCTCCGGAGAATGTGGTATTGATGGATTCAACCCCGTGGAACTCGATTCAACCATACCCTATTGCGCGTTGCTCTCGTGCCATAGAGGAGTCTTGCGAGCTATTGCTTCATTGTTCCATGAGGAGATCGATTTGGGACCTTTCCTTGGGAAGAGGAGAAGACGAGGGCACGCAATGTTCCCGGATCTCGGATTGCATCGGGGTTGCGTGCTTCGTAAGACGGAGGAAAATCTATTTGTTGACTATTGTGGTGCCCAAACTTGCTTTGGGATGATTCGGTTGTGGAAATGCCTCCCATGATATCCGTTGGTGGTGAAGAAAGTGCAACCGGTGCGTTTTTCGAGTTTATTGCGGGGTCTTTCCAAGACCGCCCAAAGTGTTTCGCAACGAGAGGGATAAGGGCCAAAAAAGATGTTTTGCCTTGTATGTCGCCGTATTTTGTTCTCATGGAAAGCGTCAAGGGAGGGCTTGAATCTGACGATCAAGTAGTGTGGCATCACAAAGTAGGGTGGGAATTGCGATGGTACACGATGCATCAATTTGTGGTCGGACACTCTGATGTTGCGTTCTTAGACATGAAAGAAGATGTTTCAATCATCTACGGTCCGAATTGTTTCCAACTTTCTTCGGACACTTTGACACATGTTGTCATCCAACGGATTTGGGCCCAATGGGGCATAATCCCCCAACTATTTTGCAAGGGGGCTCCCCTTTTGAATACGAATCGTCGACTCCGTGAACTATTGAAGCATCACACTTGCGAAGGCGAAATTGCAAGCCCTACACTTACGAGTGTCCTCACGAATGGTTGCCCGTTGGATATGCCAATCGGGCAATTATGCATTGGCTCCGAACTCCACGTCATTGCTGAGGAGGGCATTGTACGTCGCACCTCCATAGCGGTTCACACCGCAAGGGGATTTCAAGGCCATTTGGAATGCTTCATGCACGAGATGATAGGTGAGTTAAAGCCGGCTTTAGGCACGTTGACGTGCTACCCGGTGTCCCAAATGCAGATAGAACGTCAACTTGAAGCGTCCTCGAAAACGGAAGAAGTCGATGATGACATGACTATTGGCTGTGATGGTCGCAATGCGGTGTTGCATGTCAAGTTGCGCATAAATGGAGATCCGAACGATTTTTGCAAATTGCACTTGTTTCCATCACCCAATGCGAGGAGAGTGGCGTGTGGCACTGCAATTGAGATACGCCTTGCAACCGTGTGGTCAACATGTGGACACGAATTTGAAGTCGACCCACCTTCGTGGGCCGATTTCGCGCAATCTCTAAGGTTGTCACTGTACAAAGTTGAAAAGGTTGTGCACAAGTGGTGTCACACCACACAAACACCATTGGTGTGGGATCGGCGGGAAGCTTTTGCTGGTTGGCTTAGCATCACAAAACGGCATGATATGCTAGCATCCGACATTCTTACGTTGATTTGGCAATACCTCCGCCAAAGCGATTGGCAACCGAGGGTATTGGTGCCAAGTGGATGTGGCCATATTGCAACTGTCAACGTAGGTAGTGTTCGTTGCGTACTTGTGCCTCATGCACCTTTGCAACAAAATACTCACTACGCGGTGAAAGCGCAAGTTGCTAAGGGAAGTAAACTGCAATCAATTTGTCGAACGTGGCATTTCTACACGGGCTCGGATGACAATTCGGCGATTTGGGCGAACGAACCTTGGATAGAAAAGGTCATGGTGGTGTAGATGTAGGAAACGCCAAACACCTCATGAGGGCTCACCCTCTCTCCTCTTTTGCCGTTTGTAACGCCCACGCATGCACGTGGTCTAACGTGTCAAGACCCGTGAATCGAGAGGGGTACGCGGAGGGACGAGTGTGGGGCTTGGGATTGTAGCAAGTATGAGTGTTGCGCTTACCTACAGGACCCGCGGTGTTCATTTTTGTTTCATTTTTTTCGGAATATGGGCTGGGGTTATCCGGGACCATGAGTTGGGCTCTAACAGGAGCCGGAGACCACGCGGGTTCGCGGTGGTCCAAGGGCCATTCTAGATTTTTAGCTTGATTTAGTATCATTATCAACTAAACTGCGCCCTTGGTACTCCTAATGCAACTTTGAGCATATTCATCCCGTTAGACTCACTTTTTGGGTTTCGGTGGTCCAGAGGGGGCTGATGAACACCCATTTTGCGCTTGCCCTCGCTACAAGGTCATAGCAAGCGGTCAGTGTCTGAAGCATGGCGATTTCCTGCCCGAGATCGTGACGCAGGTGTGGGTAATTGTCCCGTACATCGAGTTGCGTGACGTATTCACCACTACAATTGTGCATGAGCGCGATTTGCGCATGGCATAAGCTTCTTATCCATGCGTCGATGTTTCTTTCGAATGTGGAGACTTTTTGGGCAACATAGAGGAGATTGTGGCCAAAAGACTAGCCTCATTGGGTCTCCGGTTTCAGCCAACCACCAGCATCCGGAGCATTGTGCAATTTCACTTTTTCGCGACAAGCATTTCGCTTGCGTATCGGCCAAGCGTGTTCGTCAACACACGAGCTTCGGGACTGATTGCCTTCGCCGTGTCTTAGTGTCCTTGAAATGAGTGTAGGCACGTGGCAAAGGGCATCAAGAGGGTGTTAGCGTTTGGGTGTTGCCCAAGAGGATGGATTTGGAAAAGGGGCTCGTCTTAAAGCGATGGGAAGCGAGTGGGTAGCTTGTGCACGGCACACCACTTTGCCCTCCAATCTTTGATTTGGGGTATTGGCTCTAGAGGATGTGTGGACACATGTGCACGGCGAACGTAGGGAGGAGGCAGTCAAGGGCTACACACACATGGCGAAGAGTCGTAGGACAGACAGACCAAAAACATTTGAGCCCAGAGATCATTTCACAGGCGCGCAATGTGTACTTGGTGACCACCCCGGCGGACCACATACGAGTGGCGCTCGACGAGGGCCCGCAATGCCCTCCACGATTTCAGTTCCCAATGGCCGTGCTCGAGAATACAGGAGCCATGGAAGAGTTGGGGGACGGTTTGCAGTCCTGGGCCGCCAGGGATGCGGGGCCGGTGGAGTGGTTTCAAGGGGTGGTGGGGTATCTGCAGCACACTGCAAGGCGCTGCCGCCAGGCCAACCTCACATCAGGCATCACAGAGCTGCATGCGTTGGTCTGCGAAAGCTCTCCTCAAGCGCTGGCATCAGGGGCGTGGGAGTATGTGGCAGAGTTGGGGCATGAGCCGCCCACTGACGGCGGGGTACAGGTTGTTGGAGAGTTGGTAAGCCAATTTTTGTGAACAGAGACATGTGTGACAGGTTGCGGGAGTAGCTGCAGCCGACCGCCGGCGCTGCATCCACACAATGGTTTGTCAACTTGGGCAGCGGCAATTTTCCGCACGGGTGCAGGACGGGCGGGGGTGCGTGCACACACAGGCATGGGGAATTGCTCGGGCGCCACGGGAGTATTGGGCGGGGGTGGTGGGTGGTGGCACAGTCACGGAAGTGGACTGTTGGCGGTATGTAACAGCGATCCCTATCCCGGCGAAGGTTCAGGAGGCACTGCCCCTCTTGATGGAGCTTCTGGGGGAAGAGGTGGTACTCACGGCGTTGGAATGGCTCAAAGGGGTATCTTCACCCGGGAAAGACGGTACACCTGCGGAACTATATCAGACTTTTCCAGGCATTTTCGTTCCCAGGGTACTACAGGTGATGCAGCAATTTGTGCAGGGTGGGGGGGGCACCAGACGGGTGGACCCCAGACGGGTGGACCCTGTCGCTGATGAAATGTCTACCGAAACTTGCGGGGGCGGAAAAAACAAAGGACATGAGGCCCCTGGCACTGCAAAATGTGTGTATGAAGTGGATAACGACAACCATCATGCTGCAGCTAACGGATGTGTTTCCTCAAATTATCCCACCCAACCAAAAGGGCTTTGGGCGCCAGATGATAGACCACTCCATGTTTGTAAGGTCCGAGGGGGAGCGACTACCAGACTAGATGCTGGTTGCAGTCGATTTTCAGAAACCCTACAACTCAGTAACATTCCCCATGCTCCGGTCTCACTGTTGTACATTGGGCTGCTGGTGGCGTATGTACAACTCCTCATGTTGGTATTGTCGGGCCCGGTTTGGTTTTGCGTGGGGCGGGGGTTTGTACCAGAGGAGGAGCTCCGACCATGGCCGGGCATCCAACAAGGGGACCCGCTTTCCCCCCTGCTTTTTGATATGATAACCATTTTTTTGATCTATGATTTTAAACGCTAGTGCTGCTGTATGCAGATGACATACTTTTTTGTTGCCAACCAGCGCGCCCTCATCTACACTCTGCAGGTGTTTGGGTTCTTTTCAGGATTGTGAGTAAACTTTGAGAAAAATTATGCAGTGGTCAAAATATCGGACCCGGACGTGCCGATGCAGACGTCAGTGGCAAGCATCACTGTTGAAGATAGTATAAAATGCCTAGGAGCTTTGCTGGGGAATGTCAGCGCGGGACAAAGTTGTGCGCCGGCCATTGCAAAGATGCCATCGCGTGCGTGCACGGTCACCACACTGTCATTGGGGATGGCAGAGCGGGCATCCTGGGTAGCGCCAGTGGTGTGCTTAACGGCGCGTGCATATGCCCCACCGACCACGTGATTTACCGGCTAAATATGGTGCATCGGGTGGCTTTGGACCCGACCACATGGCACCTCACATGCCTATTTTGGCACTGCCGGTACCGGAGGGTGGGCTGGGACAGGTGGGGTTGGGAGCCTACATGCAATGGGTCCACAGCCAGTCGTTTGTGCAATTTGTGATGCGGCTAGGCTCGGTGGCAGAACTACATGCAGGGCCGTTTCGGAGGTGGGCGAGAAGGGGGCCTGGCTAGTGATGGATCCGGCCACCTTGCCCTATCTGCAACTGGCCCTGGCTCCTTTCCCTAGCCCGTCATTCCTGTAGGGCAGCTTGAAGGCATACTCGGTGGTACGGAGGGGGGCGGGGTCATGCCCCCACCCCCCTTGCACGACTTACCCAACCTGCCGGTATGGCATTCGGTGTTGTTTTGCAATAGTCTGTGGCTCACACATTTTTCTCCGGTGCTGCATCAGCGTGGGGTGCTACGGTGGGTGGATTTGGTACAGGGGCGGTCCATTCCGGAGCCATTGTACAACTGGATCGCACCAATGTGGAGTGTGGTATACTCCTCATCCGGCAATTGCTGCCATGTTTTGCCTGGATTTTGAGGCACTGGCATCTCTGCCACTAGACTAGTGGTGACAGCAGTGGACAAGACAATGCATGTTGTTGTTTATGCATCAGCGGACGTGCCCGGCGGTGAACCACCTGAGGTGTGGCGAGTTTTCAACCACCTCTATTTGCCCAAATGGGAACTCGACTTTATTCAGCGGGTGCTCTGGCACAAGTTGCCAGTGGGGGGTGCGGCAGGATCGCCTGGGGAGTAAGATGTGTCCGTTGGATGGGAGGGTGGAAGACCATTCACATGTACTGAAACGGTGTTATTTCTCAGCATTCATGCCTGATACAGTCAGAAATGCACTTGGGTTGGTGCAGGGAGGGGGGCAATCAGTAGAACCCAGCAGATTGCTCCTGGAGGAAGCCCAGCTTTCGTTACAATGCACTCAGGGGCTGGCCTTGTTGGCGGGTCTGTGGGCACAGTGGAAACTGCGCTGTGAGGTAAAGTACCAGCGCACACAGGCAACGTTGCATAATTTCGTGGCTTTGTGGGTGAGCATTTTGGAGGGGTGGAGAGGTCAGCGAAACATGCCGTGTAGCCGCGCGGACCTACACTATTTAATTGGACAATTGCAGACCTGGGGAGAGTCCGGGTCAATGTTCCAGCGGGTGCCGACGGCACCGACGGCGGCGCCCAAGCCATCAGTGAAGCCGGATCCAGTGAAATTATAGGAGGCAAAATGGGGGGATCACACGGGAAAACTGTTGACGGAATTGGACAGCATGGCAGCAGAAGGGTGGGTGGTGGTATATACAGATGGATCCGCCAAGTGGGTGTGCGGCTGGATGCAAGCAGGATGCAGGGTTTGGTATGGAAAGAAGCACTGCCGGAATTTTTCCAGCCACGTTCCGGCACACGAGTGGTAGAGCATCAGCAGGGGGGAGCTTCGGGGAGTGCTGCGTGCATTTAATAGCCACACCGAGGGGGAACGGATGGTGGTAGTGCTGGACTCAGAGTATGTTTTTAGGGGCATCACGGTATGGTCGGACAAGTGGAGAAGACATGGGTGGAAAATGTCTTCAGGGGAGGTGGGGTACAGAGATCTGTGGGAGCTTATTTTGTGCCTGCGCGAGAGCGCAGGTGGACTGCTGCACCTCCGGTGGGTGCCGTCCCACCTCAATGTTGAGGGAAACGAGGCGGCAGATGAGTTGGCGGGTCAGGGCAGGGAACAGCACCCCAAGGACCTTGCCCATATCTAAACGCTAGCGGGTAGTGGAGTGGGACATGCTGGGCCTCGAGCCCATGGCGGAGTCCGAAGATCTGCAGGTGTCATCAGACGTCGACTCAGGGGGGGGGGGGTACCAGCAGTGTGCAGAGCAGTGGGTCGAGCGATATCGAGTCGCAGCCTGGCTCCGACGGTGCGGATCTTTTCAGCACGGACGTCAGCGACACACGATTGGGGATGCCACCCCTCCAGTGACATGGATGAGTTTACCACGGACGTGAGTGAGAACAGGCGAAAGTGGTGTAGGGCAGAGGTGAAGGGCGCCCCAACCTGACCTGTGACCAGCATAATCGGTGACGGCGCCTACCGGCGCCTTGCTGAACCTATGACGGACAGCACAGACAATGTGTGTCGCGGCTTCGCCGTGTGGTACTTGAAGTACTGTTGGGCATGCCAGAGTGATTCTGGAGGGTGACGACCATCGTCAATTTATGCCCAAGCAACACGACACTAGGTATTGGTTCCATCAATTTTGAACACCATCCTCCAAAGGCTGCTTTTGGCCAGGAAAGATGTAATAGCAAATTACCAAGCCAATCCGTGCTTGTGCTGGCAACCACGGGAAAAGGTGATTGGTTTGAGGTTTATCAAGTGCCATCATTGTCATTGATTTGATGATTTGCCGTTATCGCGCCCAACCTTGCATAATGCTTCGCTGCAGATTCCCTTATGAGGGGTATCCCCATTTCAACTGGCTGTACTGGTTGATCAAGGGGCACGCCGCTGTAAGGGCCCGTCAGGTGCATCTGTTGAGGCACCCGTTGTCATATTTTGTACCCTAAATTGATCAAGCACCATGGCCCAAGTACAGGACAAGCAGCTGGAGGATATCGTTGCCCAATCCAATGCTTTCGATCAATATGAGAAGGCCTTTCAAGAGGTGTGCCAGTTGCTAATCACAGTTGCTAATGCTAATGGCCTTTTTCCGGGTGCTCCCATTGCACACATATGAACGTTCCCAACACGATGTCCACAGGTCTCGGCATCAAAGGTAGTTGACACTACTGCATGCACCACGCTTGACAAAGATGAAGCGTCAGCATTGTTGTTGAAAATTTCAAAACCTTGCGAGTCCCATAGTAGCTGCTACAGTGTATCCTGGCCTGGCCAAGACACAATTTTGTCCAAGGCAAGCAGTGGCCAGAGGATACACGAAGGCTTTTCAGTCCCATTTGACTGTTTCACTGGTGTTGTGCGGAGCTCCACTGTATTCATTCATGTAGACCACAGCACGACATTGTCCTCCTAAACAACAAACCTGTACCACGAGCCCCTCAGCAGTAACTGTTCCCTGAACACATTCTTCGCCTCCACCCTGTTCCGCAAACCTGGGATCATCGGTGTTCGCGGCCGTGGAGTCTCAGTGCCAGTGCACGGGCCCTGTTGTTTCTGCGTGACGGGCGGGCTTTCAAATTGTCCAAAAGTTCCTCCGCCAGTCTCTTCTCTCGGTACTGATGCCATTACCCCCACCCCCCACCCTTCCTGGGCACCCGCGAAAGACAGAATTACGATTCAAGAGCACTCGAGCAGTACTGCAATAGCCTTCAGCACTGAACCAGAAATAGGAACGTTCCACCGGGTCTATTGTCGTTTGGAGGGCAACCGGCATTCAAGGGTTTCATGGATAGCGAGAAATCTTCGCAAATGCTGAGCAGCAAAGCCGTTACTACGTGTGACGCATGCTCCTGCTTTGTCTATCCCGTTTGGAGGCTGAATGTGTGGGGCAGGCTGTGGGGCATGCCGGAATGCATGAATCATCTACCAGATCGCTTTTCGAATAGTACCTGCCACCAAATCATGGGCCAAGCCCACGGTGATGCCTTGCCGAAACAATATCCGGAGCACAATGATTAGAATGCCTCCACCCATGTGTGTGTGGGGGGGGGGGGGTAATTGGAGCTTACAGTCTGCAATACAACATGGCACACAGCGGAGCAAAGACAACAGCAACAGCAACCGCTCTGATTCCTGCAACCAAAAACGGAAACTCTCAATTTCGTGGTTCCAAAAGGGCCCGCGCTGTTTGGACAAGCCGCTGTTTGGCGCAATCATCATTCACACTGCGTCAGTCCGAATGCTTTTGCTGAATTATGTACACATGCGTCACGTAAGACAAGGTACACCGTCGTAGGGCAATGCTGCTGCACCAAGGATTCAATAATTTCATCTACTGAGGCCATGCAGCCTGGATCTGTATTAGCAGCAAAGGGATGTGGGGTCATGTGTGCCAAAGTTAGTTTCCCCATTGTGAAAACACAGTTGCGAATGCTGTTACTGCACAGTCATTGGGTTGCAATGACTGCGCGTTCATTGCAACCAAATGACTGCATTGTCATGCGTTTGTATGTGGTTCCAGGTGCTTATGGAATTGGACAGCGATGAACTGATGGAGCCATTCCGGAGGGAATACGAGACTCTGCACCACTCGTTTCTGAAATCACATGAAAGGTGTGTCAATTGATGTTGCGATCCTGCACCACTGCTCTGCAAGTGGCACCTGAGTTCTTCCTACGTGCCCATTTTGGCAATTCGATGCAGACAAGTGGTAGTCTAGCATACCAACTGTGCACTGTGTCGACCATTTTCGGCATTGGGATAGCTTGTCAAGGTGCTTGATTCCTTTTTTGGATGGATTTTTTCTCGGATGAAAAAAGTATACCAATGGGTGATTGAAGTTGAGATTGAATGCATGGGTACAGGAAGGGAGTAAGGTCAGACACCAAGGTAATACGGCACCTAGACTTAGTGAATCCTGGATAAGGCGTATCTTACACGCTGGGCTGGTGATGGATGCAATTTATTTATTTATTCATTTATCGAGTTATTTATCGAGCTGGTTGCCGAACAGTATCCCTCAGCCGTCCGGCTTGTAGGAGAAATCAGGGGCTCTGTAGAGTCAAGCATTTGGCCGCCAAGTTTGCATCCAGTTGTGCACAACTCCTCCGGCCCTGCGGAGGGTCCGCTGTGGCGTGGCTGAAAGCCGTATTTGTTCCATTTGCACCGCTTTTCTCAGGAAAGTTGGTCCAAAAGCCGAAGTGGGCTCGGAGGTTGGTGGTACCCCCTGGATGAGTTTGGTTAGTCACACGGCGAGATGTGTGTATTTTGTGGCTGCATCAGCAGTTCTCAGAAATCACGCAACCAGGGGGCAAGAGCCATGAACCTGCTGGGGCTGCGAAATCGAATTCTTCAAGCCCACCCCCCCTTTTTTTCTGACATTGTAGCCATTCACAATGATGCAAAAGCATTTTGTCAAGTGTGTATGCGACCGTCCTCCTGCAGTTTTTTTCACCCTTTTGGCCATACTACTGTTTAGTGCATCATCCGCTGAAGCAGTTTGCAGCCCCTGAGGCTGAGGAATTCGATTTGCAAAACCGCTTTGACACCACAATGATCAAAACACATTTGTGGAGCATGTTTCAGACCCTCTTTATGTGCTTTTACCCAATTTGGCTGCATCTATGCTTTGATGTCTTTGATGTGCACAGTGCGGAGCGCATCAGAATTCGACGCAGTACGACAAGCCACGCTTGTCCGGTTGGGCGTCCAGTCACAGATGGACGTGTGCTTGTGCTGGTGCCTGTCCCTGTGCTGGGTCTGGCTTTGGCCCGTTGGTGTCGAGGGTGGTGCAAAGAAACATACGACAGCTGGTGAGCGCATTGCAGGGGACGTGAGCCCATCCCCCTCCTCCCCCTGTCCCCGTGTATGATTTCATGGGCTCATGTGATTGGCCTTTACGGAGGCATTGAATTGGAAGCTGGGACCGCGACGCCCTGCATTACCATGGACAGTCAACCACGCTTATCATAAACGTGGGGGATGGTTGGAGAGGGTGATGTGGGGTACCAGGCAGACCTTCGTTGATTGGGGTGATGTACCACCAGAACCCCCTTTGGGGCAGATGGTCCCAACCGCTTCTGTCCCCAGCTGCTCTCCAATCATTTTGTACTCGCTTTGCCAATTGCGTGGAAACGCTTTTGCCACTGCACCTTATGGCCCCTTTAGTCTCTTCCCCAAGCTCTGTCCTCAGGATGATAAAGACTGAAAATTTCTGCACAGCCCTCCCCCACCCCCAAGGCGAACCGGTACGTACACCCGGAAGTACAAACCGGCATGCTCACTCAGCCTTTATGGCAGACACACACCTGCGCCAACCGAATTAGTGTCCCCCCAATGCACCAACGAAGGTGGTGCACAACAGTATGCCAGGGTACGGTACGGCGCTTTTGTCTCACACCTAAAAATTGCGCTCCTTCCCCCTTTATGGCAACCCCCCACCAACAAAACAGTACAGCGTTTGACACTTTACTGTGATGGATGGCCTTCTGGAGGGTGACAACCATCGTTCTATGGCCAAGCCAGAAAAATGTTGGCAAACAGAGGGGATGAGCGCGCCGCATGTGCGCCCTCCCCCCCCCATGTGCCAACACCCACCCACCCCCCGCCTGATGCCAATAAGACACCTTTGAGTGTTTTGTAGTGCGTTGTAGGGGTCACACTGGGTGCTGGCGGAGGCATGAGTAAGGGGGGTTACTCTGGGAATTTCCCTAAAAGTTGCTCTCATCGTCTTTCATGGTGCATCGTCTCTCACGGTGAACCGGAACAACGGCTTGGTGAACCGGAATAATGGCTTGGTGCCCGGGAGAGGGTGTTGGCTCACTGTTGGAGTTAGGGTGTCCCCACCCCCTCCGCTATTGGCGCGCAGAAACAGAAACACGGAGAGAACACCCCCATTTCGGCCTTTCCCACAACCTTCATAGGTCAAGTCATTATTCCACTTCATGTGTGTATGTGTGTGTGTGTGTGTGTGCGCGCATTCACACGTCTGCTTAATTATCTTGTGGAGGAAATCCCCATGAGTTTCCTCCGCCTCTCCGTCAATGATTTGAGTCGGTGGTTCCACTGGGCCGCCGACAATGGGTTCACAGCGATCAGTGAACTGGACTGCAAGGAACAGTTCAACAATATCCCACCAGACACCGTCCACGAACATCTCCAGGCCAGCAGCAAATGGCTCATTGCCAAACGGAGATGGGGAGCTAAAGACCTGGTTTGGTTCGGTACACCACATGCACAGCAAAGTGGACAGAGCCGGAAGCAGTAAGTTCCACTATGTACATCACGATGACCTGGTTCCATTGGTCTCTCACGAACTGACGCACAATAATGGTTGTTATAGTGCAGGAAACCTCTGGGTGAGGACTAATTGCATTCCGATGGGAGGGCCTTTTTTTAGCCCAAGGGGCGGACTTGCATTCGGTCTGGGCAGCCTACCAGGGTAGAAAACATTTCCGCCGCTTGGGCCGTTTGGAAATCTCAGCACAGGGCTGGCCCATCTGGCATAGCCCATGGGGACGCGTTACCCTGTGTCAATTCCGCGACAATATATTGCTTGCCACTGATGCTGCCATCCATAACCGACATAGGGTGGTACAGGCTGTTCGTGAAGCCCTGATGGACTGTTGGTCACTCCAGTTGGAGTGTGAATGTGTCTCTGGGAAGGTCACGATATGTACGGGGCACTGTTGCCAGGCCGTCACCAAAGCGGTTGGTGTTGTCATGGTACTGGGGGGCGGGGACTCTGAAGGCACGGCGTTCGCGGAGCCAGCGGCACTGACGGCGGGCTGGGACATGAAACTTGATGCTCCTTTGAAAAGCCCTCAGCGAGCCCCCCGTGGATACCTCCCTGCCATCCTGACCAGGGTCCTGAAAATAACACTACCATGGACGACGTGGCTCTCCCAGATTCTCAGTGGGGCAGCGTGGCTCCAAGTTGCACTACTCTCAGGATTCAAGAGGGGGTTGGCGATGCGAGCTTAAGGCGAGCACTGCACAAGGCTGTACAGAAGGCGTACTGCTCCACCCTCCACTCTGTTCCGGCTACCATGAAATTCTGCACCACCTCTCCTACCACATGCCGGCCAAACGATGCGTTGTAGCGGCACGAGTTGCCAATTGGCAAGACAACAACGCCTTTTGGTCCGGGAATGCGTACAGCTTGTGGAAACTGCCTCCCAATCTGACTGTCGACTGCATCAATGGTGCCTGGTGCTGGGGTAGTAACTCCGTTAAGCAACTCCTTGCACCGTGCACAACTGATCACTGCCCGTGCAAGCAGGAGAGCCAAGACAATGTGTGTGTGTGTAATACATCAATGATGGTGTATGCTGCAGCACAGGTCACGATTTTCTGGGCTGATCCCGCGGGCTGGGTTTACTGTCTTCCCCTCTACCAAGAGTCAACTGTGAAGGGTTCCACAGACCTTGGTGACGCTCAAAGTGGCGCAGGGACGGGGAGGGAAAGTGTGGCTTACCCATTGATCCGATTGGGGAACAGGGGTTCACTGCTGTGCTGGTCTCGTGCAGGCCTCTGGCTGGGTGCACTGCCAGAGGCTAACCGACCTGGTGAACGTGAACAGGATGTACCCGCCCTCTCTCTGTACTACAGAAAGGCGCCTATTGGTGTTGGACATGCTTTGTCTTGTTTGACGATCCAACTGACAAGGATTCTGGCACTCGGAACCTGAGTTGTGCCCGTTTTGCCTTGCAATTGTGTGTGTGTGTGTGTGTGTATGTGTGCACGCGCACGTGAGTGTGAGTTTGCATGGGCGTGCAATGTACAGTGAGAAGCGGCTCATTAAGAAGTGCCAAGACCTGGTCGCAGAGATTTTGTCCTGTCAAAACAAAGTGCGTACGGCCGATGAGTTGTCGGCAGGCGACCAGAGTACCATCGAATCGCTGCGAAAGGAGATCGGTGCGTTTTGCCTGTCAGCCTTTCAATGCTCTCTTGACCCCTGGACAATGTGAGTCTGCTTGTGGCGAAGTGAGTAGGAGGAGGACTTGCTGCCCTGTCTCCGGCTTTGCTCAGGGTGTGTGAGACCACACCCTGCCCCCTGAAGGCAGATTGAAGCGACTCCTTGGGCTTCGGTGTGAGATGCCAAGACACAAAGAGGACTGCACCGCGTTGCACAAACCGCGCAGTTTGAAAACCGGAAATGGGTTGAAGTTTTGTTGGAGTGGCCACTGGCCTCTGGGCCCTGCCCGTGGGTGGGGCTTGGGTCATGTGGCTGGGGCTGGCCTTGGGGGTGGGGTTGGGAAGCGCTTTCTATTTTCAGGGGCCATTTCCATTCATGGCCCGCGCCACAAGGGGGGGTCGGCCCCAACTCTCGGCGCTGGTGTCTTTGTTCCCTTTTGGGGGAAGGGCTCGGGGGGCTCGGGGGGGGGAAGGCACATTTCGGTTCGGGCTCCCGCACTTGCGAGGATCCTCAAGTTAGCAGATTGCGGGGCGCGTTGGTGCGGTCCCGTTCATGGTCAAGACAAGGGCCGTTGGCAAACAACCGAGGAAATGAATCACTGTTTTGCGACGACGCGAGCCATACTGTCCTGGGGTGGCGACAATTTGTACTTCAGAAATATCCTCCTGATGCCCTGCACCTCCTCAACAACAAATGCACAACGGTGCGCTGGATTCGCACACAGCACCACTGCTACAGCTGACGTCAAATCACCTCTGACCGCATGGTGGAGAGATGTTCGGGGTTGCGGTGTAAAGAATTGTGAGATGTCTGAAGGAGCGGTGAGTGGCTGTAAGAAAGCCAATTAGTGCATCTCCCGACAATGTGGGCGACATACATCTCCCTCTGGTCTGCATGGTGAGCTGCTGGTATCGTCTCACGTTTCTGTGGCATTTTGTGGCAGGCGGCCACCGAAGCGCATGTGTGTGAAATCGGTTTCGATTGTTGCCTGCCTGCCATTTGAAACAGGCAAAGCGCGGAACAAATTGGAGACCAGCAAAGAAAAGGAAGTGACCGCGAAGGAGAAGATCAAACAATTGCGCATTGAGATCAAAGATCTGGAGAATCAGGTCAAGAAAGGTGTTTCTGGATTGATAGGTGTGTGCACCAGGGTGTTGAGGACCAAGGGCTTGCGGTCAGTCCTACCCCCCCCCCCCCTTGAAATCCCCCCCCCCTGCAATCCCCCCCCCCCCCCCAGGGGGGCGGGGAGACCGGCGCTTTACTGTTTTGCTGGGCAATACCTATTGTGGTGGTTTGTGTTCCCCATCTGTCACACACATGTCCTTGCATTGCTTTCCCATTACTTCGAATCAGTCACCTGTGTGTATTCTGTGATATTCTCTCTCCAAAGGCGGTGTACAGGGTGTCGTGTCCGTTGTTCAGACCCAAGATGTTTTCTCCCGGTGACCGTGTATGGTACCAATCACGCACACTTGGTACACATGTGTTGGCCACTGTTGTAGGGCCTTTACCAAATGGGCCGCAGTTCTGCCACATTTGGTACATACGCCCTGGTGGGGTCACTCAAGTGGATCATGAGAGTGCTCAACTGTCAAGGCTCGAGGCTGTGGTGGTTGCATCACCCAAGTCTCCAGCGTCGCCGGACATCCCATGGCTTCGCAAGCCCAAACGCCGGCTGTTTGCTTGCATCAGTGGAGGGTACCACAGTTTGCCTTGAAATACCCTTGCACTCTCCCCCCCCTAAGGGGGAGACCGTCACTTGGCGACCGTCTCCCCCCCCCGGGGGGGGGGGAGACCGTCACGCGCTATGGGAGGATATTTCAAGGTGGGGGGAGGGTACAAGTGATGCTCGCTGCTTGGGAACTCTCCAAACATGTCGATCTCCCAGCGTGCCACATGTCTGGTAGGGCTCCTGACCACAAACGCCCCAGCAACCATCTCTGGAGAGAGCACGTTTCACGTGCAGTCAATAACGTCATGGATTCAAGACCGGTCCCAGAAGTTGCACGAAAACCTGCTCAAAATGACTCACAAAGTCTTTGCTGATGTTCTGGATTTCTGATAAACAATCGCAAGCACCAGGGTTGCTGCATGGCCTCCCCAAACTGTCTCCTTCTCCAGGGTTGTACCGCACTGATCGGCCTGGAAAACCGGCTACCGGGGGGCCCCCCGGTATTTGAGTTCAACAAAGCACTTGTTCCCAGCTCTTAGGCCCACAGTTGGCGCATGTATTATCCCGATGCACACACCCTGAGTGATGCAATTCCATTTTGAGAAATGTCGTTCTTGTCCCAGACAAAGCGTGGAAGGGGATGGGGACATGGTTGAAAGTTCAAAAAGTGTGTGTGCATGTGTGTGCATGTGTGTGTGTGTGTGTGTTAGATTTGTCTGACATTGCACTTGACAAGGTTTCTGTACACACAGGCTGCCTTTGACCCCTGCCTGTTTGTTGTGTGTGTGTGTGTGTGTGTGTGTGTGTGTGTGTGTGTGTGTGTGTGTGTGTGTGTGTGTGTGTGTTGGGGTGGGGGGCGGTTCCGTCGTTTGGGCAACATGTAGGTCTCCGTGGAAGGTTTTCCCATGTGGGACAAGAGGTGCGGCAGGTGTCTATGTGTTAGTTTGGTGAAAACCTGGTGATGGGCACTGCAGCACAGCAGCAGGCGAAATTGGTGGATTGGTTCGTCGCATCCTTCGAGGATGCTAGATTGCATATCCCCCTCCACTATAGCGTGCACGAGCTGTAAACGTTTCTTGCCAGCAGCTTGTGATCCAAGCCAAGCTGGCATTTTCGTGAGGATAATGCATCTCTTATTGGGCCATGTGTGAGCTACCGAATACAAACACTTAATGGTTGCTGTTCCTACATATGGTGTACCTTGGTATGTCCAATGCACACCCTGGTGCAGCACTCTCGTTGCAACAGGTTTCGTGTCCAAGTCCAGGGAAGACTAATTTTTCAGCACTTGTGTGAAAATGGCACCCTGGTATTTTGCAAGACGGGCTCATGAGTGGTGGCCCACCGTGGAGACGTCACAGCTGCTAGTTCCGCAAGGGGGAAGTCGGGTTTTCAGCTGCGCGCCGGGGGGGGGGGGGGGTCAATAGAGCCCCCCAAAAACTGGTGGTGGTGGTGGGTGGGAAGGCTCAATTGACAGGACCATTGATCAGTTATTATGAGCATTGAGCATTGAAAATGGTCAATTTTTTCACCAAATGCATGGCAAATGATGATTTTTCTGAACCCCGTGACACTGTGTGTGTGGGGGGGGGGGGCGCCTATTGGCACCGAACATGCTACTTGTTTGACGATCCAGCTGACGAGGAATCTGACATTCTGAGCCGTGTTGTGCTCGTTTGTTTTGCAATCGTGTGTGTGTGTGTGTGTGTGTGTGTGTGTGTGAATGATTGATGCCTCACTCCTATAATTGTTTTTTGCACAACCATGGTCCTTCTTGTTGCTTTTTCAATTGATGTATCTCAGTATCCCTCTTTTTGCAGTCTCTCCTACTCCACACACAATTGTGCTTCATTTCTCTTTTGACTATTTGCTATCCGATAACATGAAAGACCACGTTATGCATATTGACAATGGTGTCAATTGATTTCTTGCAACATCAGATGTTTGGCCATAGATTAGATCGAGAAAACATGCTTCAGATACACGGCTGCCAACTTTTCATGGCATGCACGTTTATCTTTGATTGTTTAAAGAATTGATACCAACTCAATTGATGTTATCATTGATCCAAAGACTCTTTACACTATTCAACTGCAAACTGAAGCCCATCATGTCACATTGGACTCGGCGACATACCGTCATTTTCTGAAGGTTATATGTCTTGTTGAGACTCGACTTTTCTGCTCCACATTGCTGCATTGTGTGTTGTTGGATTAGCTGCTTGTACGCGCGGCATTAGAACTCCCAGCTCATCTTACACTGCTTGACCATCAACAAGTCGTATCCGTTTCCGACTTCTCACCATGCCCATTACCGGCAATTGTTTTAAATGCGGAAAAACCGGTCACTTTTCTCGTGAGTGTCCGGAAAACACACCACTTTCCTGCGAACTACAAATCGGGCGAAGAACCAGTTGGAGCGTGGTCTACCGGTCAGCCGCAGTATTGGTGTGCCAACCATAAACGACTTGTTGGACACAAGGAATCCGCATGTCTCCTCAATTCCACATCTTCTTCTACTTCTACTATGCCGAAACCCTCTACTTCGCCGGATCACTTTGCGCACACCATCCGAGAAATTTTGGCACATGCCCTTCCCCAGTATGCCGAGAACATGTTGAAGAAAAACATCAAGTGGGGAATTGTTCTTCATCTCCAGCGTCGTGTGCAAAATACCGATACTAACATTTTGAAGGATGCTACCAAAAATCTTTCTTGTGTCTACACGAAAGACTCGGATGTTCTCGTGGGTTTTATTGCAACGGAACGCCGTGATGATGCACTCCGCTGTCTTCAACATGGCCGTGACGGAGATACCGTCTTCCGTTTTGAGGCGTTCCAAGGAGAGGAAGCTATTGTTGAGTCCGTTGCACCCATCGTGTTGGGACAGCCTGATTTGAACTTGCAACCGCCTACTTCTCAACCTATGGCTTCCTAGGCTACGGGATCTCAGGCATCTTTGCTCTCACCATCCCAAAATTTCGCCAACTCCTCTGCTCCTATTCGTGACGCCCAACTTTCTCAAGCAAGCGATGGCTCTGCTGCTCCTATGTCTGTTGATACTGTGGATCCACTTACCCGACGCATGGACACACTTGAACGAGCTATGAATGAATTCAAAGATGAAATCCATACCACGGTCAATACTCTTGGAGAAAAAATTGATGCCGCCTTCAATGCTGGCCGACCTCAATTCCTGCTTCATGTTTTTGTTGACGCCGACCGTGGGGAGTGGCCTGCGAAAGCACAATGGATTTATTTTATGTTCAGGCGTTCCACTGTTGAGCCCCGGGTCCCTTGCCAAGGACGAGTGACCGACATTCATGGATCCACCTTTGAAGCCATGGCCATCGATGACACCCGCTTTCCGGTTCCGTCGATCCGTTTCACTGGTGCTTCTCATGACATCGCCATGAATGTCCCTGAAATCTGCCAGATCTGCCCCTTGCTTCCTCTTTACACCTTCCCTCTGTGTGTGACCATGAGTTCAAACGTCCGGTGAATTTTCTTCACTAAATGTGCACATGTCCAACGCAAAAAAGACCATGTATGTCAAAGCATTTTGCAGTATTTAAGTCACTGGCTGTTCTCTTCTGCTTGGACTACCCCATCCTATTTCTGGTCCTGTTCATATTGGCTTCTGGACCCTGACTTTGAGTCAACTGTTGAATTGGCAGAACATGCTGGTCATATAAAACTGGGTAAACTAAAATGTGATATTTTGGAAGAATCGCTGGGTTTGGGTCGCATCTCTGAATGTCTTCAATAGATGGTTCTTGATCTGAAATTATGTGCTTTCTTTACAGAACTGCCGTTAGCCAAGACACACTTCCTTTTTGCCTACCCTTACCCATCTGCTGCATTGTTACAGGCTTTTGCCCATGCAATTCACAAATATTCATATCTCCAATCTCTGTGGACCCGTTTCCTGTGAAACTCGTGATATTGTTACCCGGACACAAGTACAGCCGTCCACGGTCTGTTGCCTTTTGCCATGGCTTCTACAGGTAGTTAACCAAACATGGAACCTCGTGCGTGCTGTACATAAAAATCCATCTGTGCCGCCGACTCCATATCATCGTATGAAAAATCTCCGGTTGCAGCACCCTACCCAAGGTTTTCATTTAGTGCTCCGACTCAATGATCCAAAATACCGGGACAACCAAATTTCTGCTTTGCGACTACCCTTTTCTGGGGTAGATGCATTGCGCATTCTCGTTCAATGCAAAGGTGTTGTCCCTATTTGGAAACACCATACACTCCAACTCCGACTTCTTCCATTGGTTGACCATCATTTCCATACTGTTGGGAACCGATCTCTGCCTGAATGCTCCACTCCTTCATTCCCATACCTTACCGTTCACTCATATGCCTCTGATGCATTCTAATGGTCGAGATTGGTTTACTTCACCATGGTCGTTTCTGCATCGCAAACATTATCTCAATTGTCTTGCTTACAGACCACATTTGGATGACAATGTTTATAACGTATTCCCATCCATGATTCAGTGTCTTCTTTACCCTGATGCCCCGGTTTGATTTGTATTATTCCTGCATCTTGTGCAACATACATTGATTCCACAGTGGTGTTTCCAACAATTTGGAACGGCACTATCCCTCCCACGAACTTCTACAGACCCATCTTTCTGGATATTTCAAAATGTCCAAGCTACACTTGTTTGGCCAATTAATTTTTCACTTTTGGCCTCCCTACTTAGAAAACCCTTATATCAGCTGGGACAAAAACTCATTCCCCTACCACAATGTCTTTGTATCATGTATACACAGTCCCCATATTCACCGGTGGCCCGCCGCTTTCATATATTCTCACTCCTACAATCCCCATACCACAGTACATGCCCCCATGTGCAGGTAAACAATTTTTTTGGACAGTCTGGAATGCCAAATTTCATATCGGACGTCAGGCTTTTGCTAATTTACGGGCACCACGTGCTTGGGACCAAATTCTCCATTTTGTCCAACGGTGCATCCCAGAACTTCCATATGCACCGTTCCCACACATCCGTAAACTGCTGCGTATGGTGGACTGTTGGGCTTTCAATGAACTGAATTACCTGGGACAATGGCTTTGCGCCTCATTTTCACCCTTCCTCACTTCCATCTACTATGGTCAGACAGGGGCCATTTCACAACCCAGAGCCGTTTTCACACGATGGAAGGAGGAAATGCAACAAAGTTTCGCGTGGAAAACACTTCAGAAGTCACCATACCATTGTGGTCCGTCTTACTTCAAAGTGTTGCACATTATGGGCCACGCCTCCGGTTTACCCCTCCCCATTTGAGCCCTGCCGTTGTTCCAAGTTGATGCAATTGAACAGCAGACTATTGCACAGAACCCTCCTACTCTCAATTATCGCAAACACAGACAACGTTGTTTTTTACGCTGGCTTGTCCGACATCGCATGACACGCCCATTGTCCGCTCATTTACCAAGCTCATTGCCATTAAAAATCCCCTGCATCACTTCTCGTGATGCACGCCACATCAAGCATTCCTTTTGTCATTTCATGCACCCCACCACACTGCCAAAACCCATTAAGCAATATCTATCGTCAGTCACCCACGTAAACTCCTCCATGTATTTACCTGTGATTGGCTGCAGTCATCTATCCATAAATACCGTGACTACGTTGCCCAGCACGTCGATCAGGACAATTGTATCCTTACCGGACCCAAGATGACACCGCCCGTACCACATTCCTTTCCCCCTTTACTCAATGCCCCTTTAAATAACATTGTTACACCAACTCCATTTTCTGCCCACTACACTATTGTTGAACAATTACAAAAAATCCGGGACCAACTTCCAAAAGCTGCACCTTTTCCTTTCAAGGAGTTTGCTGCTGATGTACATAACATTCTCAATACCCATTTTCGTTCCCATCGTGTCAAGAATGCTTGTATTCCTGCGAACACACCGAGACCCTTCATAGACTCATATCTTGATCATCTCCTTGCACGAGTGGACAAGTATCCACTACTTTTTGTAGTGGCTACAATCTTAACTTTAAGTTGTCTCGTTCTGTAGGCAATCCTTCATTCACCTAATTACAGATTGATTATGACAGCAAAATCCAGCACTACAGCCCGCCATATTCTGGTGTTATACTATTACTTCCATGCTCGATTGTACCATGAACTTGTCAATGGACTTTCAGCAATGCGCCAACGTAACAATCTTTCACTATATATTCCTACGCTTAAAGGTCTGCCCTTTCCTATGCCTCGTGTTCCATTTTCCCTACGTCTAGTCTAACCACAAAATCTTCTACGTCTCAAACACCTTCTGCTTCTCCATGTTGAAACTGTCCTACGCCAGACAGACTGTATATTATACATGCCTCGCCAACCCTACCCATCCCGTCGCATACGTCCAGCACACACCCCCTTAGTTGTCATTTCCCTTAAAAGGAAAAGTTTACCTTATACCCCACCCACACCACTGACAAAAGTGGCCACCTGAGAAAATTTACTAATGGTGCCCACCCCTGGAAACCCTATTACAGGGTTGTGGCACGAGTAGCCTCCATAGCATGTGAGTTATTCCAATCCTCATTTTTTGCTCTCCAGGTTTTAAATCAAAAATAGTTTGTCTCACAATTTCACATCCCTGCACGTGACTATTTCGCCACTGTCAATATTGACGTCGCAGGGTTTGAACTGGACTTGGAACGTATGTTTCCAAGCCTGAAACGACACAAACTACAACCTGCATATTTCACTCTGATTGATCGAGTTCAAAAGATGCACTGTTACAATCGCAGAGACAAAAACTTGTACATGTCCATTACAAAAGGATCGGAGAAAACATTGGACACTATTGGCAAAAAATCAGACAAATATTATCGTGTCTTTGCCGGCACGCAACTTGTCGATTGCTTGACACTGGAGGGCTACCTCAACGATCTGTTTCAGATAGGTACAGGTATCCATGAACAGTTTACTTGAGTGTCAATCGGCAGTACTGCAGCGGCACAAAATGCCAATACTATACTAATGTATGATGAGAGTACAATCAATTGGGACTCAAAATTGCCTCCACACACCAAGCTTTGCAGATATGTGGACAATGTTGTTTGCTTATGCCCGAAAAGCCAACTTCTGCACACTGCATTCTATGTCAAGCGTATGCTTCACCGTGTATATACAGTGCCGCTTACACTTGAGCAATTGGGGACCAACCTAACAATTCTCCAAGTTCACATTTTGTGTCATGACCCCCACATCCACTGGGCATTAAAGAACAAGGTTTTGCTATCTTACCTGACTCCACGAATTCCTGTGACCGGGTTTCCTGATGTTGTCGACCTGAATGCCCAACGTACCATCTAGGGTATGTCCAAGAACCTAGTCCTCGTGGCAAACGACCTGCAAACACACTTCCTTTGCAACTACTCTCACATTGTGTGGGAATTCTCACAAAAACGTTACCCCGCCTCATGGTGGCTGGGTATCATCAAGCGCTCATATTCCTAGTTTCCAACACAGGTGCCTCCATGGGACACGTTCCTGCAAACACTACCCTGGACCCTGCCATGTTCCCCAAAATACTGCATGTTCGCGGCTGATCCTGATGTACAAATTCTTTGATGCAAACTCCATCCTTTGATATTGTACAGTCCTGTCTACCTCCTTTGATCCCTATCTCAGTGGTTGAAACCATGATTGCTAAAACAGCCATCGCTTCTTTTGTTCCTGCACACCTCTGGTTCTCTTATATATTCCCATTCCTACTAGCCAGGTATTTGTTTCAATTTTTTGCCACTGCACAAAGCACAATTGAACACTTCTGGTTTCAAATGCCAATTTCAATCTCCCACACCATTTTGAATATGCTGTACACTATCACATCACACATCCACTTTTCCACCTCTATGGCAACTCTCCATACTTTCTTCCTCCATTACTACCGCACTCATAAGACCACAAAGAGATCTGTGTTTCCGGCATCCCTCCGTCCAATTCTCCAACATATTGTTTTTTTTGCAATTTCCCCTTACATTGAAAGTCATAAGACACCACAGGGAAAACCTCCGTTAGGAGGGCGAGTTCCGGCAATTTTTCGCAATTGGATTCGACCCCCCCCCAGACCGCAATCACCCCCTTCCCCCCCCTCCCCCCCCTGTTTGTTCCTCACCCAGTAGAGGTACGGCCCAACACGCCAATCGACCAGGGACAAGGGCGTAAGCCTGGCCGAATGTTTGCATTCCCACAGCCCGACAGGCGACAGCTGACCTGGTACAATGGAGAAGGGAGGAAGAGACCTTGCCCCTGACCCAGCCATTGAACACTCGGACAAGCGGACTCAGAGAACAAGATCTGGCACACTGAGAGCAATGAAGACTGTGGTGGCAGGCGTGGTTGGAGCCAATTGTGGTGAAGCAAACCTGACCCATTGTGGCCTGTTTGTTGCTTATCGTAACGCTCTTACCGCACCTTTATCGGTGATTATTATTCCACTGCAGAACTTTAGTTGTTGCATGTTACTTTGTGATCTGCTGCTCACGCAACAACCTTGGGTCGTCAATAATGGTACCCTTTTGCCAGCAAAGTTTTAATTTTGTCCAATTTGGGAGGTCTGTCAGCCTCTGTGGACCCCTATCCCCAAGCCACTAAGGTGTGCATGGCATCTTGGATCTCAGCTTGAGCCCTGCTAACACCACCATCTCAGGACATGACTCGACAATTTCGGAATTGGCCAAGGTTCGGGATGATTTGACGAAGGAGCGTGATACACAGAACACTCAGTTGGCTGCAATCAGGTTGGGATTTGTCTGCTTTGTGTGTCTTACGGGCATGATTTTATGTCGGTTCAAGTGCAACAAATCAATGTGTATTCACATGTGGATGCAATCCCGGACAGGGGCCATTCTCTGCTGCGAATGGTTTTTAAATCGGTGGTTTGGCATGTTCAACGTATCGCTCAGGTGGTGTTTACGGTGCCTCGTGGTTGGTCGTGAGACTCGGTGTCAAAACATGTGCGCCATTTGGCTGTGTGCACCAGCTTCGCACTAATTCAGGGCGGATATCACTGATTACCAGAACAAGCTCTCTCGATTAGCAGCAGAGCAGAACGTGCAAGACAATGAACTCCTCAATCTGAAGAATGTGATAGGGATGAAAGGACAAGAGCTGGATGAGCAAAAGCAACGGTATGCATCATTCTGCGCATGAACCTTTGCTTTCTGAGGAGGGCTGTGGGATGCATTTTGTGAGAGGGTTTGGTGTGCAAGCAAAGAAGGTGAGAAAGCGGCACGTGCCTGGTGCGGTGCACGGCGCCGCGACCCACAAAGACGCCAAAGCCGGCCGTTGTGCAGTGGAGCAGCTGATCATGGGAGGTTTGAAAGATACTGAAATACGTCAGCCTGAATGCAAGCGTCCCCATCGATTGCTTTTTGTGTACTCTGCACAGGAAGGACACTTGGGAACACGAGCTGAAGGGGCTGAAGGGGGACCTGACAGCCAAAGGCCAGGAGATCCAAGAAAAAAACCACGTGATCCAGAACAGCATGCAGGTCGCTGCAGACTTGTGGTTATTCATTGATGTGCTGTGTGTCCCTCTGGTCGCCGTGCGTTGAGGTTTTGGCAATGGCACCAAACCTGTCCATATTGTCGCTCCATTTCATTGCGTAGCCATGCCGTTCGATCTCATGGCCATGTGCCCTGCTGGCAGTCGCGTTAATCTCAGGGGTGGCGTTGCGGCGCAAAGGTTGACATCCCTTAGAACGTGGTGCCGCCTCGGGATGCACAACACATGACCGGTCAGGCAATTCGATGCACCGTGACTGTGCACCGATCAAACGCGTGTCGCTCCTGCGCGTAGAGTCCGTGTCCCACCGGTCCTGAGGCTTGTTCCTCAACCTGCGGGCACAGGTGCGCCAAGCAATTGACAATGGACAGGTTGAAGAAACCCCCACCCACTGCCAAACGTGGTGCTCAACGCGGTGCTAGACCTCCTGCTAAACCCCAAGCCACGTGCGGCGCCCATTCTTTTGAGCATGTGCAATAGATGTGGGCGAACAACGCCCCCCGGGGGGCTCAGGGGACCGTCAGATGGGCCATGTTCCCCCACCCACGTGGGTTAACCGTCGCGCGCCGCGCGGGGCAATCGGAGGGGGGGGGCGCAGTTTGCACACAAAGTGCACTGGTCTGCGCGCTGTTGTGTTCAACGTGAGGGTTGACACCAAACCAACAATGGTCAGGTGGAGTGGCGAGAAAGGGAATGTCTTTCAGTGAAACCGTGTCCGCCAACAGTTTTGCGCATGAGTTGGGGTGAGGGGAATCCCTGGGAAGGGGCTGTTGATCCCCCCCCCCCCCCCCTTGTTAATGTTGCTGATGTCTGACTGACAGCTACTGACTGTGATTGTCTGACTAATGTAGTCAGACATGATGTTCTGTTTTCTGTTTCAGACACAGTGTGTGTCTTGAGGTTTAACCAGGTTTGGCATAGAGAATAAAGATGCACTTATGCCTGACTGTGGAGTGCATTACCTCTGGTTTGCATTTGTCTGTTTTTTAATTAGGTCACCCCCCCCCCCCTTGTTAATCGGCAAGGCAGTGCGGGTCATCCATTTGATTTCATCTTCCGGGTGTGTCAACGGCCACTGGTTTTCAGCTGCCGCACACTGATAATTCAGCCTCTGACGAGGGTGTTGGCAATGGGGAGGATTTCCATATGACATCCCAATTGTATGCTTTCCTCGGCACAATTAGACACCCCAAACGTAGCTATTGTCGCAAATTGAGGGGCATAGCTCCTTTTTCTCGAGCACCACGAGTGTAACGTGCGTCGTCCTTCCCCAGCAGTTCTGCAGTACAGCGTCAATATCAGTCACTGTCACTCGCTGCTTCCAAGCAATGAGGGAGCCTTCAGCCGTGACAATCCCCACAGGCCATTTTGAGACTGGATGAGCAACTGATGGATCAAAAGGCACAGACTGAGAAGGCAATCAAGGAATATGAACAAATCAATCGGAAGACGCAGAAGTATCAGCAGGTGTCCATGTCGTTGGCAGTGGGTGCTTTCTCTGTGGCGTTTTGACACGCGTGCGCGGGCCTTTTCTTCCTATCTGTCTTCCTGTCCCTCTCCCGCGTGTGCACTCCTCTGTTCTCGTTCTTGCCCATACTCTGGTCCGTCGCTGTCACCCAGACGTGAATGGCGACCGAAGAGATGGGCCTCATACTGGTCCATATTGCTGGTGGTAGTAGGTCACGTTGGTGGTGGCTCACACTTGGCTGCTCACAGTTGATACCCCACATTTTGATGCCTCACGGGTTTGCTGAAATTTCTTTGGAGGCACGCGGAAATACTTTTTTACTTTTGTTGGTGCTCACGCTTTTGGTGGATCACGTGTGGGAGCTCATGGTTTTAGCAGCTCACATTTTGGGCACGTCCTATTACGATTGCTGATATGTTTGGTCAATCCAGTTCTTCAGTCTTTGGTAGCTCCCTTTCTTGTGACACGATGTCCCTCCTTTTTGGCAGCGAATGTTATATGCATTCACCATAAATTCTGTGCGCTGCCGGTGTATCGAATACTGCGTATTTCCTTTGCAGGATTTGGAGGAGGAAATTCAGAAAAATTCTCAGATTCTGGCCGACAATCAGAATTTGAATGCACAGTTGAAGTTGAAGGACACAGAGATCGTTCAGGTGTGCGATTGTGTGTTCATAACCCTGCGCCAGTGCGCTTGCGGGTACGTTGAGCTCTGTGCGATCGCTGTGATGACACTGTCACATTGGTTGGAGTTCAGCACGTCAGGATTGCGGTTGTAGTAATTGGCGTCTGACAGGTCCCAAGGAAGCAAGCACACCGCTAGATGTTGTGAGATGAACTCGCCCATGAGCACCTGGTCCGGTCTGGGTGGACACTTCTTCACAAACACCAGGTTTATGATTTGTGACTTTTTTTTATTCAGCACCATCGAAATCGGGGCGGGCAAGGGGTTTGGGTGGGGGTTTAGTGGGGCTTGGAGGTGAAAAAAAAGCCTGCCCTGACTTTTGAAATGTTAAAAAAAACTTTGTTTCGTTTTCGGGTGTGAGCTGAAACATCTTTTTCCGGATTCAACTCCGCCTGACCTGGGAAAAGGTGTTTAGGCAATATTGGGTGCCACACGGCTGAAAAGTGCTGACGTGGTTTTCGGTGGACCCAGGGGTTTTGCCCCTTTGAGGGTTGGGTTGGCAGGTTTGTGACGGGGTACCCAAATGAGCGCAAGCGTTCATTTGGGTCAAGGTGTGCAGAATGACATGTCTGACGATTGCATGCTGTACTGTCTTCCATTTAGTGAATGTTGTTTTGCGTTTGGTTTCAAGCATTTTGGAACATATTTTTGTATGCTCATTCTGCAATGCTATTTTGTGATGTGTTTATGCCTATCTTGCGCCAGCGCAATCTGCGGACTCTCCCCTTGCCTGCAAGCTCGATTGAAAGCATTGACGTCCTGTTTGTACGGTTTTGCTTTAGGATACTGGGTACAAGCGCTTAGGTGGTTTCTTGTACCGGGTGGTACCGTGGACAGAGGTCCTGGAGAGTGCAGTGACTTTTAATCGACGGTTCAGCCTCAGGGGCTGAAAAATGGGAATTTTTGAAACTGATGTCTCTGCTATTGCGCAAGGGTCGAGTTCGACGGTGGTGTGCCCCGTGCAAAGCGCGATTTGGATATGAAGCTCGGTCATTTTGGATGCAAGGTTTTGTAAACCATATTGTAGTATCAATGCATCAACAAGAGTAGCGGCCGCGTCCAGGGCCATGTGAAAGTTTGATGGTTTTTTGAAGATTGTGGTGTTACGGTCTTAGCTTTCCTTACGAGATGGAAGCCTTTTTCCTTACGGAAGGGACCGCGGCCGGCGGTTACCCCCAACGGCCAAAAGTTAATGATGACCCAAAGTTTCACATGGCCTGCCCTCTCAATCGTCATAAGAGTACCCCTGTCCGATCAATAGCAACGCCGCCAAGCCTTCATCAGTGGCAACGGCCTGGTCTGCATTGCGGAGGCTAGGTGCGGGCCCGGACTACCCTGCACATGTGCTGTGCACTGGGTTCAAGATTTTGGCGATAATGGAAACGTGGCATTCCGCGTCGCTACGGGATTTAAGAAGCGGGACCCAGAGCAAAAAACGGGAAGATGAGGGGCAGGGAAGTGAGGGGAATGCAATAGACCATCGGCGCATCATTCTCTGCATGTGTGGTTTCAGAGACGGAGGCTTTCCTCTGGTGGGCATACAAAAACTGCCGTTTTGCCATAGAATACCTTGAGACAACTACCAACAACCGTCAACCTCTCGTGGCAAATAGCAATGGAACTGTGCGGGATTTCCTGCTCCCGCTTGCTACCACGGCGCTAGTTCTTAGCGACTGTTTCTGGTCTCTTCTAGGGGCGTTGCATCCCATGTGTCCCCATCCTTTTTTTTTGGTGGTATGCCACCCTAGGTTTTCAGAGAGAGGGCGAGTGATCACCTCCTTTCCAAGAACATTCTGCTTCAAAAAGGGCTAAACTGATAGTACCCCCAAAACCCAACCCCGGGGAATCTGGGGCACCATGGGCGGTGGTTGACCTGTTTGAGGGCATGGGCCTGCCATCCTTTTTGGCTGCTTTGTAATACCATTGGAGTTTTAGGAAATTGTTTGGCAGCATCCCACTGTTTTGACCCTTCAAAAGAAATTGGCCCCCATGGCAGTGGGTTGTGTGCGTGCCGATCAATGGCTATGAGAGTCAAGTCCATGTTTCGAACGCCAACCTCCTCTCCGCCAGGGGCGGAACTGCCCTCAACTCCTAGCCCTTCCCTCCCCCCCCCTTCACCACCACTGAGACCACCGACCAAGAGCACCACGGACACGGAGTGAGCGCGATCGTAAAGCGCACGCACGAGCGCTGAGAGCCCAAAGAACGCTGCCAAGGACGCAGTGCGCGCCACAGAGCGACCCGCGCGAGCCCTAGTGCACGTGGTTCATGACATACCGCGAATACGCCTCCCCCTCCCCCGCCCAGAACACCCGGCCCCCACCGCCGCCGCAGACACCCCGCCCCCACCGCCGCTGAGAGTGCCCCACCCCCACCGCCGCCGAATCCGCCCCGTCCCCAGCGCCGCCAATACCGCCCAGCCCCCACCATCGCCAAGAGCGCTTGGCCCTCATCGCCGCCGCGGACACCCCGCCCCCACTGCAGCCGGGACCTCCCCGCTCGCACCGCCACGGAGGACACCCCGTCCCGACCGCCCCCAGGGGCGCCCAGCCCCCAACGCTGCCAAGATCAACCCGCCGCCACCGCTGCCGAGACCGCCGCGTCCCCAGCGCTGCCGAGAATCCCCCCCCCCCCCACTGCCGCCGAGGGCGCCCCGCCCCTACCGCCGCCGTGATCCCCCGACCCCGTCCAGCAGCACAGGACATAGGAGGCCTAGCGCCTCCGTATAAGCGGAGGACGCCAAGCACGCGGAGAGGAGGATCGCCAACGGACACGGAGCAAGGCGCAATCGTAAAGCCGCCCTCCCCTACCGCCGCCAAGACCGCGCCGCTCCCCACCGCCACCACGGATGCCCCGCCCCACCGCCACTGAGAACACCCCGTCCCCACCGCCGACGGGGCGCCAAGCCCCCACCGCAGCCGAGAGCAACCCGCCGCCAACCCCGCGGAGACCGTCCCACCCCCACCGCCGCCGAGAACATGCCGACCCCACCGCCGAAGAGTCCACCGCCCCCCCCCCCCCCCCGCGCGACCAAGGGGCCTGGCGCCCCCTGGTTGCAGTAGCACAGGACGTAGGAGGCTTAGCGCATCCATACAGCGTGTCACGCCGCCCCTGCCACCCATGGCCCTCCGCCTAGGGGCCCCCGGCCTAGCGCTGGGATACCGTGGCAGTACCAACCAACCAACCAACCCCCACCTGTAACCTCTACTTCGACATCCAAATTCCAGTCCCATCACTCCTTCCAGTCGCACCACTCCTTCCTGTCCCGCCGTGGCTCTGTGCTTCTCTACTGTAGCTTAACCATTTGGGTCCACGTTCCCTCAAAAGGACGCCTGGTCATGTACCCAGTCAACGATGTGTCGATTTTTTGGGGGTTCTGCCTGTGTCTCCAGTCACTACCCCAGCCTGCCACAAAAGAAAAATGCATGACCACCGTCGATTGACCAGCAACCGCTGTCGTTTCACCGCCGGAAGTTAGCTACCAAGTGACGCGAAGGTGGTCAACTACCCATGATCGATGGCTACACCTCAACCGCCTACCCTGAGGAAAAAAGAGACCGTCACCAGTGACAGCCTGAGCTTGCTATGCTCATGAACCCAACGGATTGTAACGGTGCACCCAATCCGTAGAAGGGCTGTGAACGACCCCGTGGATGCCCACATAGGACTCAACATGTTGATGCTGGGCAGCAGGTCGTACCGCGCTATCTTCGTGTTCATGTTTCCCCTCATCCACAGGTGCGCGCGGAAAACGCGAAGCAGACAAAAATCAAGGATGCGGTGCTCAAGAGGAACAAGGCACTTGAGCAATCCAAGGATGAAGTTGAGGAGGAACGAAACGGACTGAGGTCTGGTATTCAAGCCATGGAGGAGGACATCGCTCAGGCTCAAAAGGCAGCGGAGAACGATAGGAAGCAGGTGTGGCTTTCTTGAGGAATGTCATGTGTGCCAGAGAGCCATTGCATGGCTGGGCTGTGGGGTAAAGAACAGGCGAGGCTTGAGGAGAGGCTTCATCGGAAGCAATAGGAGAAGATGTAGGAAATGGTAAAGCGGAGGCTATTCGGGAGGCTAGAGCGAGCTCTTGGAGGCATCCCAGATATCCCTGCTATCCTCCCTGCTTTCCCATTGCCTCTGATAGCTTCACAAGAGCCTCCCTGCAGTTGGAGGGGGGTTGCTGGGAGGCTATCAGGAGGGTTACAGGGTTACTCCAGGGATAACCTTGAGAATGGCATACGTGCTAAAGGGGGGGCTGTAGCGTCAGCTTTAGGGGAAGCTGTAGGGGGAGATTTTGTGGACGTTTGGCAGAGGACAGCGGAAGGAATGGAAGCGGGTCGCCCTCTGACAACGGGATGTTTCCACTCAGATGGACGACCTCACAAGAGAAAGAGATATTTTGAACAAGAATTACCTGAAGGCGCAAGGCAGCACCAGCAAACAGTCAGATTGGGTATTAATCAAGGAAAACCAGAAAAGGAATCTGGAGCAGGTGTGTCGCTTCACGTCATTTCTCTCTCTCTCTTTGTGTGTGTGTGTATGTGCAGGTGCGTGTGCGGGCGCGGGTGTGTGATAGCGTCTGTGCGTGGGGTAGTGTGTCTGTGTGTGTGTGTAATGGCATGCACATGTCTGATTTTCGTTTCTTGACGGCACCTAATGAGGAGTTAAGACCCTTGGTGCCTGGGCTTATGCTGGTTGTGGTTTGGTTCACGAGGTGTGTGATTGTGTGATTGTATGATTGTGTGTGTGTGATTGTGTGATTGTGTGTGTGAATGTGTGTGAATGTGTGTGAATGTGTGTGATAGTGTCTACACCCACGGATGCGAAAGACCCGTAGGGAGGTGGTGTATGATGGCAAACGCCATCAATGGTTTCGCAAAATGCGAGGACTTCCACACATACACGCACGCGCGCGCAGAACCACACGCACACACTGACTATTGCACACGCACACAATCCGCTTGTCATCCATTTGGAATATCTCTCGGGGACATTCATAATGTGCCAACGTTGTGGATTTTGGCACTTTTTGAGATTTTTTCCAAGTTTTGCTTCCATGCGCAAACATGTCATCGCATGGGGGGGGGTATGTGTGTAACCCTCCCCCCCCCCACCTATAGCCCTCCCGGGGGTTATAGTATTCTTGATGAATGCCCGAGCCAAAGGGGGGGGTTATAGGTGGGGGGGGGGATTATAGGTCAGCCGTTTGTCCAATTTTGCTTTAGGCGCTTCGCGCCATCTGTTGTTTGTTCTGTGTTTTCAGTTTCTGCTTATTTTCCCCTCATGAACATTGATTTAGTTGCATTTGGCCCACAATAGATGGCAGCCACATTCAGCTGCAGGAGCTCCCAAACTATAAATATGGTGTCTCCTCTGCTTTGCTTTGGTTCAGGGCTAAGCGTGTCCGCGAGGCAGACAATGCTGCCGACCAGCCTCCAACAAAAAAGAAAAGGGCACAGCCCTCTTTGATGCAGATGTGGAAGAAGTAAGTGGCAGCAAAGTATCCTGTATCCTGAAGTTGTGGCCCCCACGCTTTGCTGCTCCGTCTCTTTGCACAGCTCCGTCTTTGAAGTTGGGTGAGAAGGGGGGGGGTATAGGTCCCAGGATGACTGGCAACAACGGAGGGGGGGGTTATAGGTTTGGGGGGGGGTTATAGGTGGTGGGGGGGGGTTACTTTTTGAAATCTCCAAGAAAAGTCTATTTCAGAAATGTATGAGTGGGGGGTGGGGGGTATGTGGTCACATGTTGAAGTAGTGGAGGAACTGTGTTTTGCAAATCTGTCGACTCATACCCCGGTAAGGTACAAAATATTTCGTTTGATGACCTGTTTGATGGTGTACTTCTGGTAGTTGTTGTATTTCACGTTCTTATCCACATCAACGTCAATGCATGTGGCCAAAAACTCCTGTTGTGAAGCCTTGGTGGGGGTGTGTCTTTCGATCCGAAAACTGGGTGGCCTCAGCGGTCGTCAGAATGTCGTGCTCGTTGTGGATGCATGCAGGTGGCTGTGAGCGGGAGGTACGAGGCTTCTTGGCGTGGTTGGGACGCCGCGTCACCTGCACCCACTCTGCACCCCCAGAGCGAGCCCTTTTGCGTTTTTGTGGTGCATCCAGGGAAGCAACAGCCTGTGGAGTGAATTTGTATGTAGACATGGTAGCTGCCTGTTGACAAAAAAAGAGGCAGCAAGCAACACAGGCACCGTCCAAAACGGACGAAAATCTCAAACATGTCGTCAGTACAGCATGCAGACCCAGGTGTTCCAAATAGCCCTTTTCAAGGGCTTTCCGAATATACCCCAAATACCCCCACCTCCGCAACACTCAGTGGGCACAAATAATGCAAGAATGACGGCGACCAGCAAAAACTGACAAAGTTGGCACAAAAAGTCAACGTCCCCAAGAGATATGTGAAATAACAGAACCAATGTTCGACTTCGCCCTGCCCCCCGCCCTCCCAACCTGCCGTCTCTCAGGCGTTTTAGCAAGTTTAGTTGCCTTTAGGCTCACGCTTGTAGTATCTCACAATTGTGAGTTGCTCAATTTTGGCTGCTCATATGCTCGGTAGCTCACGCTACCGAGCATATGTGTGACGTTGTGAGCTGTGGGCTGTGGGCTACCACACTATCAGGCTGCTCACAAGTGTTTATCATTTGCTGCGACGAAGCTCGTTCTGAGTTACATGCTTCCCCCAACGAAGAGTGGCCCCTGACAAAATGTGTTTGGTACGGATCGACAAAGAAAGATAGGGAAGGCAAAGGCTGATGGCCTTGGCATGGTCATTTGAACGATCTTGTGTTTTCTACAGGAGATCCATGGGTTTGAATTGCATGCTCAGAAGCAACGTGAGCTGATCTATCAGTTGCAAAAGGTGTGCACTTGGAGCTCAGTGTTGCATGGCAGTCGGTTTCCTGCAATGTTGCACGCTTCTGTATGATTTGCACACATGTGCAGTGTGCATGTGCATGTGTATCTGAAAGCTGAAGGACAAGGGCAGGCACACCTAGTGTCAGGCAGGATAATAGATTTTCGTTAGGCACGAGCCCAATACCTGCCACTCAGCAATATCCGCTCGTGTCCAATCTATGACTCAGTGGGAAGCTGCGTCGCGTGTCCGACTCAAGTACGGCGCAGCCCATTATGATTGCGTCTGACCTGGCAGACAGGCATTTGTGGCTCGACCACGGTCCGTTAAGCTCAACTGCCATCAGTTGCATCCCACTGTTGTCATTGACGGGAAATTTTGTACCGGAGAAGTTTGCAATCTTTCGCTAAAAACCCTCAGGATCCTCAGCACTCCACCACAGAATCTGACGCAGCCAGCCCATGGGTGCGCAACCAAGGGTATGACCAGAGTTAGGAGGCTGCCCCCGAGGGTCAACATCCTGAATGCACGGAAAATGCAGGTCCCAAACCCAGCGATGCCTTGATACCTAAGCTGCCAAGCCGTCACAAAGGCCCATTGCAACAGCCCAACAAAAGCATTGTTGGATGACAAAAGTGGAGCTCCAGTCCTGTGCTGAGCAGAGGGCAATACGACCACGGGCGCGCTGTGCTCCACAATGCCAGACACGCGGCTTACTTGCCCCACAAAATGCTGCAGCTGTACTTTTTTCAGGCGTGTGTCGTCGCTTTTTGGGTGAGGATTGGGTCCAAGTGAGCCCATGCGCCCGTGGCACTCCAACTTAGCAGCCCCTGGCTGGGCATGCACCGTCAGCGGATCGAGCACGAAGTGTCACTCCATCAGACGCCATCTATTGGCGCCAGGGGTGCGGTTGTGAAAATTTCCCCCCACAGATTGAAAGGAACACCGCGCTGAAATATGAGTCCGCTCCGGCAATCAATCTGTCTTTGTTCCCCATGCGGGGCTGCTGCCAGCATCGGGGCGAAGTGCCGCCCGGCACCTCGGGTTCGTTCGATGCCTTGGAAACGACAGTGTGTGCGCACAGTACAATTTCGCCACCATTTGGCAAACGTCCCCTCACGAGATTCTTGTTGTCGAGTTCCCGTTTTGGGTTGCAGCTTTTGTAGCACTGGCCCATCCGAAGCATCGCAGACCAGCAGCATCACTTTTTCATGTCATCAGGAAACAGAAGCGTACGAAAAAGATGCCGAGGATGCCTCTCAGAAGTATTCAAAGGTCTTCTTCCAGTTGTTTGTACCAGGGGGGGGGGGGGGTGCAAGCTAGAATTTCTGCAATCCAAATTCTGTACGAAATTTTTGTACGCAATTTGTTCAGTGTTTTTAAGGATTTGTGCAGGTATACGTTAGGCATTGCAAGCGCCCGGTGTTTCTCATGAGCAAATATTGGGAACCATACATACCTTCGCTCATTTTTAAGAAGTGGCACAGATTTTGTCGCGCCAGAATTTGTAGATTCATACGCACGGAACCCCCCCCCCCCCGGTAAGCGACATGCAGACATGCATGGGCAATGGGCTACAGTGTATTTGTGTGGGTGTTGTGTCTGGGGGTGTATTCCTCGCCTTCCGGCCCTTTCGGCCCGACAATCAATCATGGCCAGTGTTCTCCTCATGTTGGTCTCCGCGATGCATGTCTGGTGATCTGGATTTAGTGGGTTCAGCTCATCTGCTGCTCCGTGTGGAGCAGTGCCACTGTGAATATGGGATTCCAAGGGTGATTTGGTGAGTGTCGTTGTCCAGGGTCACGGGAATGTCACCTGCGATACAGCAGGCCAGGCGGGGGGTCGCTGACAACGCAGATGAAGTGGTGACCGGCATCCATACGACTGGAATGCAAGGTTGCAAACACAATAGACGCCAGAGTCGCGGAACGCACGGAAATGGCACCCCGTATTACGGCTTGAATTGATGAGTTGTGATGCACTCCTGTGGGGCATTGTTGGTGGTGGTGGTGGTGGTGGTGGTGGTGGTGGTGGTGGTGGTGGTGGTGAATGAGGCCTGCGGTGTGTCCAACGGCGGATGTATTGAACCATTGGGTGCTTTGCAATCTCAGTGGAGTTTTCCCCGGCATCGCAGATCCTGGGCTTTCTATGGGCATTTGCACGTGCCGCGCTGTTTACATTCGTCGGCTTTACAGGTGTTGTGTGTTGAACATCAACGAAGCCGTCGAAAGTGCCAATTTATGATGGGAGTGTTGTCATTTTCCAAAGGGAAGGGCGGGATATTTGGTAGTGACAGTTGCACAATTCTTTACCTTGGATTGTTCCGATTTTTGTTCACCACGGCGAACAGTGCAGAGCATACTTATCTAGTTGAATTGTGTCCCCAGACATGCACGATACTCTCTGTAGCACACAACTAATGCTACGGCTCCTCGAAGAATGTTTCCAATTGCTCGCCGCCTCACGCCTTTCTTTCTTGAATAACTTCCTCCACTTCCTGCTTGACAGTGCGAAACAAGCTTTCCGCACCTCTTGCCATTTTATCTCGCGCCACTTTTAGGCCATGATGTGGTTTTGGTAAACACAAACAAAGTGGCATCTGCAGCAGAAGTGAATAGAGCCCACGATGGGCAGAATGCGGATGACGCTTCGTGTGTGGTGACGTATTTCCCTGTTTGAACACCCTCTGACTATCTGCGTAGGCATTGGATGCGGTCAAAACCCAAGGGCACGTCGTGCAAGAAAACCAGAAGGTATGGTCCTGCCAGCGATTGGAGATCCACTTTCAACGTGCAACCGCCTACAAAGCATGTGGCACGTCGAGGCAGAACGGCGGGAACGAGCATTTGTTGTTGGGGTTTTCTGTGTCGAAGGCAGGTCGCTGATATCGTTGCCATCTTGGGTTGCACATTTGTACCATTGCCGTATTCACTGGGCTGCAGCGATCGTCTCATGATGTGTGCAGGCTATTCAAGACAGTGAGAACAAGTTGAAGCAGCAACAGAATCTGTTTGAAATAGTTCTAAATGAGCGGAATCTTTACAGGTGCACGTCTTCTGCGGCACTAGACAGCGTGTGTAGGGTTGCCATCCCCTACAAGGACACGTGATGCCACCCTCCACCAAGGTAACACTACATCCGCAATCACGCTGCCATGCAATAATTTGCACATCCGACTGCTGGGGGCGGGAGCCAGGCCTTTTCTGAGTGCCTCCCCTACCCTACCCCGGGGGGTATATGCGTGCCTGCCTCTTGCAAAATTGTGGGTGCCTCGTCCTTATGGGACCCCATGGCGTAGGGGGGGGGGGGAAGAGTGGGTTGGTGGTTTTGAGGGCAAAAGCTATGCCCTTATATTTTCCTTGGTTTTGGTCAGTCGGTGAGTGGGTGGGTGCCTCTTGAGCTGAGCACCCCGCCTGGGAGTAGGTCAAGTGCTGTGGGTGCCTGCCAAAAGTGGGTGCTTCCCCTTTTCATTCTGCCCCCCCCCCCTCCCCCCCCCTCCCCCCCGTTGCTAAGAAAAGCCTTGGCGGGAGTTCTCGGACCCCTTTTCTGGACCCCCTCCCCCCAGCCACGGGACTGGTCTCTGTGACCGTGCAGCTCAGGGTGATCCCCACTACAGGGTGATCATTCCGAGCTTTTTTTGTGGTATGACCATCTGTACCCTTTTGCTCGGCTCTCAGAGCTCCTGTTTCAATCCCCCGCTCCCCTCCCCTTTTTGAAAGGAGGTACGATCCACATGCCCTCCAGACACCAACCAAGGCGGCTTCCTCAATATACGGCACAAACCAGGACACCAGGTTCCGTCCCACAAGATATTATTGTGTGACTGCGTGTGCGTGTGCGGGTGCGGGTGTGCGTGCGTGCGTCGCGTGCGCCACTTTCAAGTCTGTGTATATTATGCAGCACCGAGGTGACGCGGTACCCAAGTCTGGAAATTTGTTCCAACGAGCGACAGAAGATTTGGCCGTGCACGTCTCGCCGTGTGCGCGTCCGTGAATGAGTGGTTGCCGTGTGTTTGTACCCTCCTGTTGCCTTTGTATTCACAGTAAACAGTTGCTGGAGTTGCACAGTGAAATTAATGAAATGCGAAGAAAGTTCCGGATTATGAACCACCAGATCACGCAGCTAAAAGACGAGATCCAACAAAAAGAGAAGGCGCTGGTTGAGGAGCACATCCAACAGCAGAAGCTACAACGGGAAAAGAAGGAATACCAGCAGGTGGCTCGGGTCTAGGGCTGTGTTGTGAGGAGCTAGTCCACTATAGTCTATCTCCCAGGCCTGCAACCCGACACTCTTGATTGCCTTTGGCCATCGGCCTCAGTCGACATGTCAACCACATTGCAGTGTCAAAACACAGTAACGCACGCTGTGTTGCTTTTGTTGCTTTCTGTCTTGCGGTCGCTCAACGGGGCTCTTGGCGATGGTTGGCGTTCTGCAGACGCAGTTGATGGTTACCCGACAACCGGTCGAAGGCCCACGGCCCGCGGCTGGTGGTTAACCGACTGCGGGTGACCGGCAACGTCTTAAGGCCTATTTGTAACAGAGTCCAGCGATTGCGGTCTGTGTTGGTGTCGGTGTGGATGGGATGGTGGAATTGGCCATTTGCTGCTGCTGGCTCACATATCCCAGCCGTTGCTGGGCTGAAAACCATGCTGGTTCTCGTTTGTTTTAACATTAGGTGAAGCGGCGGTGGTATACCATGCACGTAGCGCCCGCCGTCAGTCTGAGGGGTCGGGACGGGGCTATCCCCCCCCCCCCCCTTCATCAGCGACCACCCTGATATGGAATGAAATTATGCGTTGGGACTAGAGCGTGTTTGAGAAAAGAGAGAGTGGTGCTGGGCGTTTGGTGCAGCATTGGTGCAATTTGTACAGGGAAAGTGGCAGTGTGCCGCAGAGGCACAGGTCTCTTGATGGGAGATTGCATTGAGACACGAGAACCGAGATACAAGGACAAGGACCGAGATACACTGTTGAAGGGATTCAGTTTCGTACTGGAATGCAATGGCCTGTTACAGTCGTCGATGCCAGTTGCTGCCTCGATGACAAAAAACTGCACCTCGTGCCCAGTAACGGACACTCGGGAGCTGCATAAAATTTTGAATTTGTATCTAAGTACAAAATTTCTTGCGTGTTCTCAGTCGATCCCCACCAAAACAAATTCTTAAAACTGGGGCATTAGTGCTGATATACTGGTGCTTTTTATTGTGTGGTCATATTCACACAGAAGAAAAATTTCTTTTTTCAGAGGGATCAAAGTCTGAAGTTGGGAGATTCAGTTGCAAAATATTTATTTGTGGAATGAAGAGAATTTTATCGATGATTATGTAAATTTTTTTTTTCGTTTGCAATCCGACAGCGCTTCCAACTTCCAGTCCAATACTGTATGGAAAACATGGACACCAAGGATTGAAAGGATGCTGACTGGACCGTCAACAGGAAGGTGCTGCCCATGTGGCGTCACATCGCCAACGTTTGCGCGGAGTGTCTGTCTGGCGAGCAAGCACAAGATCTTCCGCCTGTGTTGCGTCTGTGTGGCACATCAGATAGATTGCTGACGTGACTCTCTGACAGCTGTCGTTGATCATTGGTGATTGAACCTTCTGATTGCCTGTTATCTGCGCTCTGCTGCCCCTCCTGTCGTCGATTCAGGCTCACTTCAATTGGGAAACAGGAGCTGTTGTTGTTCTGGTGCTTCCGCTGCCTCCAAATCGCTCTAATTTGGTGACTTTTTGTTTCCAGAAAATCAAGCGTCACAAGACAATGATCGACACGAATGACAAAAAGATCACACAATTGTCGCAAGAAATTAACAAACTCAATCAGATCATCAACGAAGCGGATGCCGAGAAGTCGAAACAGAAACGCGACTACGAGAATGTCATGAATGAGCGCGACATTTTGGGGTATGGTGCGCCGCGATGTAATTGCGTTCTCCCAGTGTATTTTTGTGCGTGCGTTGCGGTGGAGGTGCACTTATGCGTGTGATGGCATTCGTGGAGAAGGGCTAGAAGGGCTGGCCGCTTTGTCCGTGGAAGTTGTGTGCCAGTTCACGGGCAAAACAAGGCCGGGCGAACACTGCACGGGGGAACGCGGCGGTGGACGAGGGAGCGGGGGTTTGCAGAAAAAGGACGCGAGAGCCCGAAGGGCTGCCTTCTGCCGAAATTTTTCGCATGCTACAGCTCGCCTTATCATTGCACTGTGTGGTCATATGGGTGGGGGCCCCTGCTCGGGTAAAGTAGGGGAGATAGTCTGGCTGGCGGCCCCTGCCACACGAGAAGTTTCCTCCAGGAGGAACTCCCCGAGTGATGACCACGAGTTTCACATGACCCTCCCCCCTCAATCATGGTCTGTGCACCTGCGTCCCAGCAGTGGCAACACCGCCAAACCTTCGGCGGTGGCAAAGCCCAGGTGCGGGCCCCGACTGTCGTGCCCTCGTGCTGGGGACTGGGATTCATTCATTCGACGTGTGTGCCTGTACAGGTAATGTGCTGTTTTACCCGTTCTGCAAGTCCGTTGCACTAGTGCTACATGTCTCTGCTTTTCAGCGCCCAATTGATCAAGCGTAACGATGAATTGGCCCAGTTGTATGAGAAGATCCGCATCCAGCAGTCGATGCTGAACAAAGGAGAGCTGCAGTACCGAGACAGGTATGCGCAGTTGTGTCTCGCGATGTTTGCGGGGCAACAATCGTTGCTCTGCAAACGGTGTTACTGCACGACCCAAACGCCTGGGGCTCGTTGCCGACGCCATGCCAAACGAGCCTGGGCCCAATCGTTTGTTGGGTGCATGATGCAGCTCCAGATAGCCACACCGGCAAAGGGGACCCCTGCATCTGATGGGCTGGGGTGTAACGGACCCCAAACTGGATTTGCGGGCGCATTGGTATTGTGCTGCACATCCCGCGGCTCTTGAAGATCCCGTATGTTGTTATGGATTCACTGTGCCCGTCATTGGTGTCGGATATGAGGCAAAATGCGAAGGAAAGTTCGTTGGTGTGATGTTCCATCGCACCCCAGGACCCCTTTGTTCTGATAATGGTAGGCAGCAGTGGTGCAATGCACGGGGCAACAGCACTACAGGAGGCAGCGAGATTGGGGGGGAAGGGGCAGGGAGGGTTTGGCCCGGCGGTTTGGCTCTCCTTCTTCCACTAATTTGCAAGGACAAGCCTTGGACCCCCGCCCTCCACAGATGCGCTTGGGGGGAGCATGTGGCTGGAGGGGGGTTTCAAAAGTGTCGCCAAGGCGGTGACTGGTGGTTGAAAAGACGGTTGGGGGCAACGTTTGGCCCCCTTCAAGCGCATGCCAGCCCCCCCCCTTCCACATCCGATTTCCCCCTGTTCCAGCCAGCCATTCTCTCAGCGTGCCGATTCTACCGTGATTCTCTTCTAGATTGCTGGATATCCGGAATCTGAGCAGCAAGATCTCCCAATTGACAATGGAGTTGAACAATGTTCGGGCGTACATCAGCCGACTTGCCGATCTAAAGAGGGCGATCAACACGCAAACCAAGACGCTGAATCAGGAGAGAGCCAAGGTGAAGGCAATGTACGACGAACTGGAAAACCCGTTGAATGTGCACAGGTCCGTGTGTTGTGATGCGTTTATAGCTGTACTGATCTGTGCAAATGCAAGACAGCTCGCTTTTGCCCCCAATTTGGGCATGGCTTTCACAACAAAGACCTCGAATGCACGTTCTCCTGCAGCCACTCTTTCCATTAATGCTGTCGAAGGGCCCACTGTCCTGCTCTCCTGCGTACTCCAGCTCGAAATCGATTTTGAGCCACGTAGATGGAGTGCCTGCCCTGCGCGCGGGCCACGGCTGTGGCCATCCTCCGCGCGGCGTTGGGGGTTGGTCTCTCAGATTCACGAATTTGAGGTGGCAAACGCGCTCCTGGGGCCCATGGGCCCTCTGTCTTGCACGTGTCATCGTTATGCCGTCGCCCAGGGCGCGTGTAGGGCAGACCGCCCTTCATAGATCTCCAAAGGTGCTTCGTCCACCTCCGCCCCCCCTCTTCAAGATGGCCCAAACGGACACATAGACCCCATGTACTGCTGTGTGCCTGGGGTTGGCTGGCCGCCGGACCGTCCCTTGGTCCATCGAATGGATCCACCTCCGTGTCCACGAGCGCGATAGGCCCGAAAAATGCGCGAGCGCCAAAAATCGCCATTTCAACGGTGGATGATTCTTCCCTTTTCGGTACGCATGGCCTGGGCGGCCATCGTTGAGGGTTTACCCGAAAGCGTCGATCTGGGTGAGGGTTGGGTGAGGGTGCACGGTCATTGACCTGAGTACAAAGCTGCCAGTCATCGGGGTTTGTACGGCGAAAGTGCTGATCGCAGACTCGAGCCCTCGCTAGACGCAAAGTGTCAAACGGATGTATCGCTGTGTCTGTTTAGTGGTAATGCCACTCTTTCCCCGTGTTTCGGGCCTTCGGGAGGCGATTCTGGGCCCAATGGCTACGGTCCTGGACCGGCCCATGGCCCGGCACCTCCGAGCGCTTAGCCCGTTGGTGCCCAGCAGATTGCTGACCGCGCCTACAGACTAGACCGCCTTCACGTGTGCACGGGCAAACGCCGTTAGCCGCCCGTTTTTGGGGAAGGGGGGCTTCGGGCCCCTTCCCAAATATTGTCACTTGGCGTCTAGAACATGCCGACAATGCCTACAATATGTAGACCGCGTCCACATGTGGCAGACCACATCTACAGACTAGACCGCCTTCACGTGTGCACGGGTAAACGCCATTAGCCAACCGTTTTTGGGGAAGGGGGCCTTCGGGCCCCTTCCCAAATATCGTCCCTTGGCTTCTAGAACATGCCGACAAATCCTACAATCTGTAGACCGAGGGGATCCGAAACAACCCCCGGCTTCTTCCCCACGCTCCACATTTATGTTTTCCAGCGCGTGGGCCACCTTCCCGGGCTTCTACGTCGCCTCCCAGAGCTCCGTTTTCATGCCTTCCTTTTTTTTTTTTTTTTTGGAGCAGTGCCATCTGCACCCCCGGGCAGCCGTAGCTCAGTACGGCCCGCCACCATCGGATGTGATGTGCACTTCCCTCTCCGTTTGCGCAGGTGGCACAAGTTGGAAGGCTCTGAGCCCCAGACTTTCGAAATGATTCAAAGGATCCATTCCCTCCAGGTCCGTGCCGTGCCGCCAGGTGAAATGGTCCTGGTGGACCATGTGGGCGCACGTGCACACACATACATGTGTTCTGTTGTCCGGCAAGGGCGTAAAAGATGCGGGGATTGCTGCAGTGCGAACAGGGTGATAGGTGGGGTGATAGTGTATGATAGCGAGCGCTAAATGCGATATTGAAAAATGTTGGGCGTTACACGCACAGGCACACGCACGCACACACACACACACCCGCATGCACGCACGCACGCATACACCCGCCCGCATGCAGGCGCGCGCATGGCCCCATGCATGGACGCAGGCACGCACACCAACCCACCCACCCACCCCCACCCCCACGGCTACACATGGCAACCTTACCTCATAGCTTCCCATGGATCTCCCTGGTACAGACACACACAAACACACACACACACACACACACGTATAGGTACACACCACAGTCTATCCGGTCTGAAACATCTTTTTTTGGCTTTCACGAATCAGACCCTGGGCAATAAGGTGCAGGCGCCCAAGACCTCAACACTCCCAAGCTGGCCATTGTGGATATTTTGGAAGCAAAGTGTCCCAAAATCGATCTCTGCCCGCACCACTTTTGACACGTATGCATTGAATCAAGACATGCGGCGACAGAATCATTCCACTGCTGGCCATCAACGGCGGCAGTCCTTGCAATTGCAGAGTGGGTTGGGATGCACAATCCTTCATGTGAGCGCGCTGCTGGGCCACAGGTGGGCCCATCAACCATCCATCTGAAAAAGACATACGGACGGAGTGGGACAAGGCCCTAACCACATCACGAGAACGTTCGAGGGGGGCGAAGGAGCCCTGTGTCAGTGAGATCCTGTAAAAACAGTGAGCGTGCTGAGTGGCAAATGCCATGTTTGGCAAGAGATCTGCATCTACGATGCCAATATGACCATAGACGTGTTGACAACAATTCTCCACCGAACGAGAGAAAAGCACCGGAGGCACGCAGCCCTGGGTCGACCCCCACACTGGTCAGCCTCAGTCTCACAGTCGCTAAGTTGCAGACGGCCTTGAAAAAGACCCACTGCAGGGCCGAGAACAGTCGAAAAAGGGCTCTGTCCAAAAATACGCAGCGTAAGGGCGGGTGGTGGCTGATGTCAACCCGATTTGGGAGAAGACGAACCACTGCGTTGACGAGCTGCCAAGGTGCTGGAACGTGTGGTCCGCTGTGTTCTGCTGCTTGGGGCCTGAGCTGTGATGCACTCTGCGTGGAGCCTTAGAAGTTGTGGGGCCCAAGGAACTTAGCAACAATTTGCAGGGGAAGGTGAAGAAGCTGTGCATCAGTTTGCAGGGGAGGCATGGAACAATGGGAAGAACAGAGAGTCGGTGGGCAAAAAGGAGAGGGAGGAAGCAGCCGGAGAAAGGGCTAGATCGAGGATGCATTACAGAGCCAGAGGAAGGGTATGGGGTTGAGGGATACTCAGGCTTTCGACTATTGATCCCCCCCCCCCTCCCAACAACCAGCAGGTGCGTGGCGGTGGGTCCGTAAGGGCTGATTGCTCACTGTGGAGCACAATGGTGTCCACGAAAGGCAACCGGGTGTTGGTACGATTTTAGTTAGCATCCTACACATAGTGATATCACACCCTTTTATTGACTCTTCCGACCGCTTTTACACACAAATACGCAACCCTACCCCTCTGACGTTCTACTTTTTGGTTTGTTTTTAATCTTTTCACCCCCCCCCAAAAAAAAGAGAGTGGGTCAGCCCAACCGCCGCCGGAAGCCCTCCCTATACTGGGATTGGGGGGGGGGGGGGTAAAATGTAAGATTGCCATCACATCATCCTATATCATATCGTGTCATGTATGTATCACATCGTACCGTATTGTGTCATATCATGTTTGCAGGGCCATGTATTTTATTGTGTCATATTGTATCGTATTCTTTTGTATGGTATCAATCGCATTGCATCGCATTGTCTTGTGTTGTCTCTTCTCGTCTCGTCTCATCTCGTATCACGTATCGTATCGCGTCATGCTGCGTCACATCACATGGTGTTGCATTGCATCACATTGTATCTAGTCGTATCGTATCGTATTGTATCGTATCGTATTGTATCGTATCGTATCGTATCGTATCGTATCGTATTGTATTGTATTGTATCGTATCGTACTGTATGGTATCGTACGGTGTTGTGTTGTGTTGTGTCGTGTGGTGTCACATCGTATCATAGCATCACGGGGGATGTCTCCTCGGTTCTGGTACGCTAATAGCCCCCCCCCCCCCCTTCTCTCTGCCCTCCGGGCCCACTTAGTTACCAAAGGTCAATAGCTACCGGCCATATATATGGTGGTGCCAAAGGTGCCTAAATTTTTTTTTCATTCCCCTTGCCCACATGCCACCCCTCCTTGCCCTAACCAGGATTGAATATTGGGACCGAGCTGGTGGGGGAAGGAACATCGTCTAGGAGACTTCAACGACAAATGAGGTACACACTGGAAAGTGGATGGGAGCGGCTCAAAAGGGGCTCGAAATCAGCCGTGTTCATCCGTTTCTGCACCACAAGTGGACTAGGATCATTTTTGGAAAACCATGGGTTTGACCTGTTTTTGAGCCATTTGTGGTCCCAAATTGGCTCATTTTCAAGGCCCGTTCGGCCCGGAGAGGGGCCAAATTTGCTCAAATTGGCTCGTTCCACTTGTTTGTGCACCCCAAATAATCCAAAAGCATCTTTGGAAAAACACATTTTTGATCCATTTTGACTGATTTTTGGTCCCAAAACAGCCCATTTTTAAGGCATTTTGTGACTTTGGCTTCGAGGGGCCAAAATGGCTTGCAATGGGCTCAAAATGGGCTCATTTCACTTGTTTAGGCACCCCAAATGGTCTTGAATCATTTTTGGAAAAAGACATTTTTGACCCATTTTTGACCCACTTTTGGTCCCTATACAGCCCATTTTCAAGGCGTTTTGGGATTTTAGGAGGGCCAAAACGGGCCACCGCGAGCTCCAAACGCACCAAAAACACTTGTTTTGGCATTCCAAGTGGTCCACAGTGATTTTTGAAAAAGTCATTTTTTTGCACCCGGTGGATCTTGGTGACCCATGTTGGCACCCACCTCTTTGGGCTACCTCTTGCAGCTTGCTGCAGCCCACTAGGCCTAGGTACGGGGGTCTAGGCGTTGGTTCGGGCAATTTTGAGGGGTGGAAACCACCAAAAGTGGGTGGTTGCGGGTGGATTAGGTGCTCTCGAAATTGCGTTTTGAGCCATGTAGCCCAAGATATGGTCTGTTTTTGGTTTGGGGCTGTCGGCGGCCAATGTGCACAAATTCTGGGGCTTTTGGGGGCCTTTTGGGGGCGGTTCGCGGACATATTGTGGAGGTAGAGGGCCCTAGAGGGCCCTTCGGCACGGGGAAGTCTAGCTGCATGTGTAGAGTAGCCACTATTTCTCTTCATTTGGCCGTTTTTAACAGTTTCTAGGGCGGTTTTGGGCAAACAAAAGGCTGATTTTGGCCACAAATTGCAGATTTTGAAATGGACGTCCGGCACTTGCGACGCCCGTTCCCGGCCGCCACCGTTGAGTTTCTGGGTCATACTTTGTGTGGTTGTGCCTCACACCCATAGGTAGCATCCACCAAAATTTTGGCCGAATCCGAAGCACCACGATGGAGCTGTGCTTTTTGCCCATTTCGCGCATGCTTGCTGCTTGTTGCTTGCCAAACCTAGTGGGTCGACCCTAGACACTAGAGGGTTACAAAACCAAGACCGGTTCCAACAGCTCGGTGACCCTAGCCCTAACCCTAGCCCTAGCTCTAACGAGGATTGACTATTGGGACCGAGTTGGTGGGGGAAGGAACATCGTCTAGGAGAATTCAATGACAAATGAGGTACGCACTGGTAAGTGGATGAGAGCGGCTCAAAAGGGGCTAAAATGAGCTGTATTCATCCATTAGGGCACCATAAGTGGACTAGGATCATTTTTGGAAAACCATGGGTTTGACCTGTTTTTGAGCCATTTGTGGTCCCAAATTGGCCCATTTTCAAGGCCCTTCCGGCCTGGAGAGGGGCCAAATTTGCTCAACATGGGCTCAAAATTGGCTCATTCCACTTGTTTGTGCACCCCAAATAGTCCAAAAGCATCTTTGGAAAAGCACATTTTTGACTGATTTTTGGTCCCAAAACAGCCCATTTTTGAGGCATTTTGTGAGTGTGGAGGGGCCAAAATGGCTTGCTATGAGCCCCCGGGGGGGGGGGGGGCGACTCCGCGGCTCCTAGGACGCCAACTACCCCCCCCCCCCCTAGGGGCCTCCGGCCAACAGTTAGTTGCCAAAGGTGTCGCCCTCGGGCGTCCATGGGCGCCAAAGGCACCCGACGCTACATGAACACCAAAGGTGCCCTGAGGAAAATTTTGTCCACTTTGCACCCCAACATTATCCTTAAACCCAACCTTGACTCTGACGCCCACCCCCAACCCTCAGCCTACTCCTAACCCTACACCTAACCCTAATCAAGACTGAATATTGGGACCAAGCTGGTGGGGGAGTGAACGTCAGCTATGAATGGTGAGGGACACCAATGAGTCACACATTGAAGGCCGTTGATAGAGTGGAATCAGCTCGCAAGCGATCCCCTTCCCCACGAGGCCCACTTTCAAGGCTTTTTTGGACTTGTGAGGGGCCAAAATGCCCCAAAATGGGCTCAAAATGGGCTCATTTCACCCGTTTGTGCACCCCAAATGGTCTAGGATGAGGTTTGGAAAAATGTGTTTTTGACCCATTTTTGACCCATTTTTGGTCCCAAAAGAGCCCATTTTCAAGGCATTTTGGGATTTTCGGAGGACCAAAATGGGCCACCACAAGCTCAAAACAGTCCAAAAACACTTGTTTTAGCATCACACATGGTGTAGGATCATTTTTGAAAAAAGTAATGTTTTGCCCCTATTGGACCCTGATGACCCATTTGGGCACCCACCTGTTTGGGCTTGAGCTTGCAGCTTGCCGCAGCCTACTAGGGCTACGTATGGGGGTCTACGCGTCCGTTTGGGCAATTCTGAGGGGTGGAAACCACAAAAAGTGGGGGGTTGCGGGTGGAGTAGGTGCCCTCGGAATTGCATTTTGAGCCATGTAGCCAAAGATATGGCCTATTCTTGGTTTGTGGCTGTCGGTAGGCGATCTGCACAAAATTTGGGGCTTCTGGGGCCGTTTTGGGCCGTTTCCGGGACATATGGTGGAGTTAGAGGGCCGCAAAGGGCTCGTTGACACGGGAAAGTCAAGCCGCACGTGTAGTGTACCCACCCTTTCCCTTTGTTTGGCCGTTTTGAATGGGTTCTAGGGTTGTTTTGGTCCAAAAATGGCTGTTTTTGGCCCTAAATTGCAGATTTTGAAATGGACGTCTGCCACTTGCGACAACTTTTCCTGGCCGCCACCGTTGAGTTTCTGGCTCATACTTTGTGTGGTTGTCCCTCACACCCATAGGTATCATCCACCAAAATTTCAGCCGAATCCGAAGCACCACGACGGAGTTCTGATTTTTGCCCATTTCGCGCGTGCTGCTTGCTTGCTGCTTGCTTGCTTGCTTGCTGCTGCTGCTAAACCTAGTAGGTCCACCCTAGACACTAAAAAGGGTTATAAAACCAAGACTGGTTCCACCAGCTCGGTGACCCTAACCCTAGCTCTAACCCTAGCCCTAGCTCTCACCCTAGGCTAGGGTCAGAGTGAGTGTTGGGGTCCGAAATGGAGAGCAATGATACGGCAAAAGCAGCCATGAACGAAATTTGGGGGGTCTTGTTGAGCGCAATCAACATGGCTGGCATGGCCAAACCAACTGGCTGCAAAGGTTAGGGTTAGGTTTATGGTGGTGGTATGGTTAGAGGGAGAGCAAGGGGAGGTAAGGGGAGCCTGTGCCCCCCCCCCCCCAACACCCCAAATTGCCCCACCTGGACCCCCCCCCCCACCCCGAATTGCCCCACTTGACCCCCCCCCCCCAACTGACCCTCCAGGAGCCCCCCCCCCCTGCCCCTCCTAGACCCCCCGCCATTCGCCCCTCCCCGAACCCCCCCTCCAGTGCCCCCCCCCTCCCCCCCCAGGGGCCTCCGGCCAACAGTTAGTTGGGGGGGGGGGGTAGTTGGCGTCCAAAACCGAGGGGTCGCCCCCCGCCCCCCCCTGCTATGGGCTCAAAAAGGGCTCATTTCACTTGTTTGTGCACCCCAAATTGTCTAGGATCATTTTTGGAAAAACACATTTTTGCACCTTTTTTGACCCATTTTTGGTCGCAAAGCAACCCATTTTCAAGGCATTTTGTGACTTTGGAGGGACCAAAATGGCTTGCAATGGGCTCAAAATGGGCTCATTTCACTTGTTTAGGCACCCCAAATGGTCTTGGATCATTTTTGGGAAAAGACATTTTTGACCCATTTTTGACCCATTTTTTGTCCCATAATAACCCACCTGGAGCCCCCCCTGCAACCGACCCTCCCGGACCCCCCCCCCCCAAGCCCCTCCCAGACTCCCCCACCATTGCCCGTCCTAGACCCCCCCCCATCGCCCCTCCCATACCCCCCCCCTTTGCCCCTCCCAGAACTCCCCCCTGGGGGCCTTCGGCCCATTTCTACTGGGAGGGGGGGGGTCACGTACAAAAGCGAGGAGATGGCCCCCCCGTGCAAAGCATACAATGGCATAGCACAGCATAGCACAGCACAGCATAGCATGGCATGGCATGGCATGGCGTAGCATAGCATAGCATAGCATAGCATAGCATAGCATAGCATAGCATAGCATAGCACAGTGTGTGTCTCTGCTCTTTTTTGTGTGCTTTTTAGTTCCTAGCGACTGTTTCTGGTCTCTTCCAGGGGCGTTGCATCCCATGTGTCCCCATCCTTTTTTTTGGTGGTATGCCACCCTAGGTTTTCAGAGAGAGGGCGAGTGATCACCTCCTTTCCAAGAACATTCTGCTTCAAAAAGGGCTAAACTGATAGTACCCCCAAAACCCAACCCCGGGGAATCTGGGGCACCATGGGCGGTGGTTGACCTGTTTGAGGGCATGGGCCTGCCATCCTTTTTGGCTGCTTTGTAATACCATTGGAGTTTTAGGAAATTGTTTGGCAGCATCCCACTGTTTTGACCCTTCAAAAGAAATTGGCCCCCATGGCAGTGGGTTGTGTGCGTGCCGATCAATGGCTATGAGAGTCAAGTCCATGTTTCGACCGCCAACCTCCTCTCCGCCAGGGGCGGAACTGCCCTCAACTCCTTCCCCAAAGCCTTCCCCCCACCCATCCTCAACCCTTCTCCACCCCTCTCACGAATGACCTCAATCACTAAGCAGGTCACACAAAAGACATGAAAACAGCCATTCAAAGCCCTGTAAAATATGAAATGGTACAAATTGTTATATTGTCATTCACTGCTAATATGATGAGAAATGCAGTGTTTGGGATGCAATGAGATTCTGTGGTTGTATTTGACCCAAAATTGAACTGTTTGTTGTAGTCTTGTTTGGATCCTGTCCGCGATGAGTTGATGTGATGTGATATGATGTGATGCAATGTGATGCGATGCGATGCGAGGTGATATGCTATGCCCTGCTATGCTATGCCCTGCTATGCTATGCTATGCTGTGCTGTGCTGTGCTTTGCTATGTCCTGCTGCGCTGCTATGCTATGCTGTGCTGTGCTGTGCTGTGCTGTGCTGTGCTATGTCCTGCGCTGGTATGCCGTGCTGTGCTGTGCTGTGCTATGCTCTGCTCTGCTATGCTATGCTATGCTATGCTATGCTATGCCATGCTATGCTACGCTATGCTATGTTATCCTGTGCTATGCTATGCTGTGCTATGCTATGCTGTGCCCTGCTATGTTATGCTGTGTTATGCTATGCTACGATATGACATATGACATGATATGACATGGTGGGCCACAGACAGTGTGTATTCGTGCCAGGTGCTCAAAGATGTGCATCAACACTGGCCCCATGGCGTGCGGACAACGACGCTGCTTTTGCTGATGATTTTCATTCCCATTACGCACTTCAGAAACAACTTATTGCCAAAACGGAAGACATTCAGGAGAAAGAGGCCATGATCGCTGAGAAGGAGAAGCTGTACGTGGAGCTAAAGGGCATTCTTTCAAGACAGCCGGGACCAGAGGTAGTGCCGTGCTACCAACCTTACGGGAGGATGGAGATGGTGGCAGTTGCTGCACGGTGCAATTAGACACAGGACCCGCCCCACATTGCTGAACACGGGAGGCACACCCAAAATCGCGATTTCGGGATACAACAATCGCGAAGCCAAACCGCAAATGTAAACATGGCTGCGACGGAACTCCAAAAGGGTCCTTTGGGCCTCACTGCGGTGCCAAGCGACGCTTGGACAGCCCCTGTCGTGTTTGCATTCCTCCGCGTTTCTGCACCTGTGTTTTTCTATGGCACTCTGCGCACGCTGCACGACCACGTTGTCGCGGCTGGCACATCCAGGAGTACGGCATGGCACGATCAGTGTATGGTGTAAGTTGTGCTTTTTTTTTTTTTTTGCTGTATTGGCAAGTACCAAAAAATTTGTATTGGTGAGTACTGAAAACTACCGCAATACAATTTTCCCCGGGTGTTCTGATTTTTTCCTTTGAATTACACAACATACAGCAAAAAAAATTACCTGCCATTGCAGCAAAAAAAATTCGACTCACTCGACCCGACGATTTTTTGGGACACGATGTACATTTTCACGGATCTGCTACTGCCACACTCTGTGCTGTACAATTGCTTGTAGGTCGCCGAACAGTTGAATGTTTACAAAGAGAATCTGAAGAAGAAGACGGTGCAGATGAAGAGCATGCAGGCCAGCTTGGCCCATTTCCAATCGCAGGTCTGTCACTGCTCCGCACCAACTTGCTCCATGCCTACTGCATCTGGGGACCTTTCAGGGGGGGCTCACCGGGATGTAAAGCTGTGAGATTTACCCTCCGAGACAGGACTGTTCCTTAACAACAACGAGATTTTTATTTTTAAGGACAGCCCTGAAGGACACTCAGCACAGTTTCGAATCATTCAGTAATTCATCTGTTTGAATTTTGCCACTGGTAAAGAGCAGACATGTTAACCTTCACCCACAGTCGGTGTTCATGAAGGAAATTTTGGCAATTAACTGCCAGCGATGGGTGGTCAAGCCGGCGCAAAGGGCTGCGTGGCAGTGTGCGCAGTTATTGGGTGGAGCGTACGTCAACGAGATGTGTTGTTTTATTTTGCGTTAAGGACGGCCCTGGTCTGAAGCCATCAATTCCAGGAACAAGTTGCAGTCTGTTGGAGGCTGAGAGGATGAAGGGCGTGGGGGACTCATTTGTCTGCAAGCAAGGTGGTCGCAGAATCCAGAGCCCTCCACCCACCCCAGCCCCACCCCACCATACCCTACCCTGCCCACCATGTAAAGCTCGTTGCACTATTCTTCTCATCGAATACCCCAACATGTCCGAGTCCTCCATGTCGCGCGAGCCGTTTGCACAAACTGCACCACCCCCCACCCCCACCACCAAACACCGAGGCAGGGCCCCCAGGACAAACACAGGGCACTGCAGCAGCCCGTCCGTAGCCAAGGCAGGGCACACTGCAAAAATCACTTATAGTAATTCGGGGGGAAAAGTGACATCGCCCTGAGCTGCTGCATCAGTCCCCGTGTCGGTCCTTCGGCCTCAGCTTCAGTTTTTGTGAGTATGGGTTCACTGGCAACCGTTGGGTGAAATGGGTTCGAGATATGCAGAATGTCGTTTACCCTCCAAGTGGCTGAGAGATTCGGGCTGGTTGAGGGGTTCTAGCGCACGGCTCCTACATCCACGGCTTCGGAATCGAACCTGTGGTAGGGCACAAGTACTATAATAGCGCTGGGAGTAAAGGCGAAGGATCCACACAACCCGAAAGCCCAGAGGTCGTGGGTTCGAACCCGAGGGTCTCTTGATTTTGACACCGCCGACGCAAGCAGGCCTGGTCGTGCGCAAGCGTGCCGGCGAGTGGTCGTGAGGCACAGGATTCATCTCCTTGAGTGGCACTGCGGTGGTGCCCCTGTATCGCAGCCTCCGTGCCTTTTCCGGATCAAGGGCAGGATCACACCCCAATCCATCGAGTCATTTGGAGTGGGGCGTCCACTTGGAGGGGGGGGTAAGTTGGGACCCGTTTTTGTGCAGGGCCCGACAGCTACAGGACTGCCCCGAGCACAGACGCGGAGGAAGGGGATTCACACAGCACTATGGCTGGCGGATACAACGGAGGCAGAACGTGACGGAGGTGAGTGGGGAAGGAACATGGCTGATTGTCCTGGGCCCATAAGTCAATGAGTGGATGAGATCGGGCCGGGAGGTGCCTCAAAGGATTGGGGTTTTTGTTGTAAAGGCAAGTCGGGGACTGCCATTGGCGCTTCACCACCAACCACCGACGGTTGATGGTCCGCCGACGAGCAGTGAATGGCTGTTGGCACTTTTCTCTGATAAGATGGCAGTTTTTGTCGACCTGTTGCTTTGCACTGCTTTCCTTTTGGGCCCCTTTGGCCCACTGGCCCACTGGCCCACAAAGGGGGTGGTGGCAATTTTGAAGTGCGAAGTAATGGGGCACAACCTTTCTTTTTGCTGCATTAAGGAAAGTCTTGGATCGTGCTCAGTGGGCTCCCAGTCCCCTGTGTTTTGCACGGGGCATGCCACCCCACCCGAGGGAAGCGGGGGTTTCCTTCAACTGGCTGCGGGATCATGGGATTCAACGCATCATCACACCAACGGCATTGTCCTCTCCTTTTGCTGTTTGTGCCGAGAGCGAGACATTGGTGTAGTGCGTCGGTAGTTCCTCGCATGCCTCCAAGAGTCGCATGCAGTCAGCCGGAGTTCTGGCAGGATCCGGACGGATTGAACATTGTGTTGTTGCCACGATATATATGTCGCGGGTATAGTGGCGTTTCTCGGGTCGTCTCGGCGGCCGTTTTTGGGTCGTTTGATCAGGTCACGCAGTACACTTCGGAGTATGAGAAGGTGACCGGGGAACTGAATGACATTAAAAAGACCTATTTCAAGAACAAGCGGCAAGAGCAGCGCATGCAGATGTCAGGCACCGATATGGTATGCCTCGGTTGCATTTTGCTGCACACAGCAAAGCGCTTTCCTGAGTTTGGCTGTGTCCAATGGTCGGGTGTGCTGATAGATTTCAAAGCAGTGAGAGCAAGTCAACAAAGTGTCCTGCTAAGCCATGTAGGAAGCAGGTGCCAACGGCAGCAATTCCATGTAAAACGACTGAACCTACCCTCAGTGTTTTGTTGGTGGTCACAAAGGTGACGGTCCCAGGCGGGGGTTGACAAGGAGAGGTGGGGGGGTTGTTTATGAATTTTCGAACGTTCGACAGGTCATCCCTGACGACCAGTGGGTGCCCATGAAATCTGGTGGCCCTGGTTGCTGCTGAGCCTCCTGCGAAAAAGGTCAAACCACCTGCTATCAGTTTGGGGCAGAGTATTCCAGTGCCGAGTGCTGAGCAGGAGTTCAAGGTCGAGTGGTTTGGAAAAATGTTCTCCACAAACCCAGTGCAGAAAGGATCCATTTCCACTGTCATTGTCCATGGCAGTCAAAACATGCAGTTACACTGAATTGCGTTTTTCGGCATGTGTTTGTGTTGGCATTCATGAGTTTTGTGTGCAATTTGTCATGAATACCATTTATTTGTGGTCCAATCATTTTGTAAAAAATGTGGTCACCATTTTTTTGTGGAAAAACTGTTGGTCTGAAAACGTTGAAAAGGGCGCTTTTTAGGCACCGGCCCTTACAAAAGGAAGAAGAGGGGAGGTGTGGTCTGGCAAGGGGCTCTTTCGATCAGATCCAGATCCGTCACTGGGGCGGTAGGCGCAGCCGGTCAGCATACTTCCCGACAACTCCCTGCCCCCACCGCGGGCGGCTGCTGGCTTCTGCTGTCCGCTCCGCCACGAACCACTGACTTTCTGGGGCTGACAACCCTTTGCCCGTTCATCAAAGGGTCGTCAATGGGAAGGGCGTCAAAGAGCTGCAGGGCTGTCCAGGTCCCATAGGGCTGTCGAAGGGTGTTCGAGGGTCGTTCAGGGTTTCGAGGGTTGTCAAGTCCTGACCACTTCGACTGGGAGTTGGGCAGGTCGGGTCGGCCGTCCCCCCCCCCCGCCTTCCCTTGGAAGAGTGCACTCCTTCAGTGCGCGTTCTGCTTCCCTGCGCACTCCATCCATCTGTTGCGAGTGTGGCGACGTGTGTATGTGTCGCACGACAGCCCAGGGCAGCCTTTGCATCGACGAGGACTGGGCATTTGTGGTACGTCCCTAATTCTGTTCGTCACAACAGATGTACGCAAGCGGCGGCAGCTCGGAGCCTCAGCTCACCGAAGAGCAAAGGGCTTTGTTGGAAGAGCAGCAGCGCCTGCAGCAACAACTGGCCAACCAGGAGGCCATCAGAGCTCAGCAAGAGACGGAGCGCAAGGCCCGGATGCAGGTTTGGATGGAAGCTGCTCTGCCCAGTTCCCCTTGTGACTACGGCACGGCGAAGCGGGGGGTTCAGAACAGCGTGAAGTGCCTCTTCTGCTGCTGCACCACTTTAATAATCGGCAAAAAAGGGACGCATGACTTTTCTTCCGCAGCCGTGTGGTATTGATAATCTGAATGATCCGTTTGCCCCCCCCCCCCCCCCGCACAACAAATTAGTGCGTACACGAGCTCGGGCTTGATGTGGCGTATGTCCCCCCCCCCCGCCCAGGAGCGAGGGAGGCCCCCAGAGGCCCCCCAAAAAGTTTGTGTACCTCAACCCGGCCTCATATTTCGGGCCCTTTTGATAAATTTCTTTTTTTTATCCTGAGGAAACGTTTTCCTGATGTGGGTGGGTGCGCTGCCAGGGATTGGCCGGCCCTAACCCCCTCCCCAAGGGGTTAAAATGCAACCGGCACCCTTACTTATTTGGCGTTTATGGCAGACCCCTCAACACATGACCTGCACCGGCCAGCAGGCAAAGAATCCACTTTGGCACGCACCAAGGGCCTTTTGGCATACGGCAGAGGAGGAGGAGGAGGAGGAGGAGGAGCTGCCGGCGATCGCCGTGAGCCCCATGCTAGCAGATAGCCGGGAAAGGGTGCCCACTCCCCGTGTCTCCACCACACGGATAGGGATGCAAGAGCATAGATTAGACTAGCCACGTCCATCCTGGGCGTAGGATGAATTGGGCCTGGTCTAGTCTCCAAACCAACGCCCCTGCTGAACCAGGATGCCTCGGCGACAGACCCAACCTGGGGCTGGAACCCTGGTCGAGCGGACGCATAGAGGCCCCCGCCCAGCATGGTGTCTCAAGGCGACTTGTCTGATCGTCGGACGCTAATGGTAGGTATTCGTGGACCTTAATGACAGCTAGAGTTGCGCAAAACGGAGCTAAGTGTGCAAGGCGCAGGTGGTGTACCAAAGCGGGTGCCCACCGGATAGGTGTTCACGGGATGCCCGCCCCACCATCCGCTCGTAGACAGACAAGAGCAAAGCGTGCAAAGCGCAGATACCTGGGAAAGGTGACAGCGTTCCCGCTTGCTGAGCAGAGGTGGACACGGGCTATCCACCGCCAAACCCCCGGTACGTGGAGAGAGCCCCCGTGCCCGCGACCCGATCGCTCTAGCGCCCAGCATCACGGCGTGGCGAGTGGCCTACCAGGAATTGGTTGAAGATCTGCTGAGCATAGCGAAGCCGCGGCAGCGAGGCTGCCCCCCTGTTCCGGTCCGTTCGCGCTGGGGAGACCCCACCATGCCTCCACACCACGTCAAGGTGCCCGGCCCCAGGGGTTGGAGGGGGTGGAGGCGGCGGGCTACAGTGCCGGGTCAATGGGCTGTGCCCAATGGCTGGGCGCTTTCGTGGCTCCCAATGGGCAGGTCAGGTGCAAGTTAAGGCCGCTAAGACGCAGGACTCGATGAAGGAGATGATTGGGCAGGCGCGGGTTGTACACAGCGATGTACAGCGGCTGCAGGCGGGAGTCGGATCGCTTGTGGACGCGAAGAGGTCATTTTAGGGCGCTTCGTTCGTGAGCCAGCCGGCTCCGGGCCCCTGCGCGCCAACAGAGGGGATAGGCTGCCGGCAGGTCACACAAAAGACACGGCATTGGACACCGGGTGCGCCACACGGTGGCCAACCAGCCTTTCTGGAACGAGCCCCGCTCTCTTGTCCGGGCCACACGATGTGTGTGGGGACGTGTTGATTATTGACCCAAATGGACTTCGGTCCTAAAGTGCAGGTGTGAAGAAAGACGATGGATGGCCGCACGGCGTGTGGTAGAGCGCGGTGTCGCCACACGCCATGCCGCGCGTTGTCTGTCATGGCCTGCGGTGGCACAGGCCCTATGGGTGCTAGATTGTTTACCTGAAGCTTTTGGGGATACCCTCCGCCCCCGTATCCGCGATACGGTCCGCGTGTCTCCTGTAGCGTACATGACGTGCAGAGCCGCCACCAAACAGCACCTCGTTGCAGCGTCAAACTGTGGTAGGGGGGAAGCCACCACGCACCATGAACTGTCACGGCGGGCACCCCACGTTGAAAATCCGCGCTCCCCCCGGGACCTCCATTTGATATTTTGGAATCCGTGTCACCCGAGCCGTTGAAGAAATATGTGGCAGCGCCCCGCACCAATGGTGTGTTTTTCCTCGCTCATTGCGATGCTGCTGGAAAACCCAGTCATCAAATACCCCCCTGCCCCCTTCCCCCCGGCCGCTCCAGGAGCTGGAGCAAGTGGGATGTCCTCTGCCAAAACTGCGCAACGACCTTTTGCGACTGACACGGTGAACATTGGTACGCAACTAAACAGCCGCACGCACGCACGCACGCACGCACGCACGCACACACACACACACACACACACACACACACACACACACACACGCGCGCGCGCGCCACTCTGCATCCCCACCTCGTGGCATCCGCTTTCGTGCGGTTTGGGGGGAGCCTGTCCTCGACCTCCAGTCTGTTCAGCGCGCAGTACAGTCTGGCAATCCCCTTCTGTCCGCTCTCCGTGACACATTCCAGCGTTTGTGGCTCCTTGTCCTCCGGCGCATGCGTCGTGCACCAGCGCAGCAGGAGACGGTACCCCGGTGGCCATACCGCCGGGCCCAGCTCCACAGGCTCCCATTGGCTTGTCCTGCTGGTTGCAGTGACGGATAAGTGCGTGCCCGGGAGGGTGAGGTCCCTCCTGCTCCATCCCGCCAGCTGCAGTAGGCCCTCGATGGTGGGCGTCGCCGCAGGGTGCCCCAGATGCACGAGGGCCGCCACTTCCTGGATTTCCGCTGGTTTCGCCAGGGTTTCCGATGCTATCGCCCAAGCATCCTCCGTGCTCCTCCCCACCACCGGGACCTTTTTGTGAGCGGAGGGCCACTGTGCCGGCGGCGTCCGGGGGGGCAGCTGCACCATGCCCGTCTCCACCAGGTCCCTTTCTCGGTATGGGCGCGCTGGCAGTACTGCGGTGTACCCGCCCTTCGTCGCTGTCCTGTGTAGTTCCTCTGCCACTGGTTGGAGCGGCGCGCTTGTGCTCCTCACCTCCTTCTTGGCAACCACCTTGGTACGGGTCCGTACGGGTTTCGTCTGCACCGCTTCCGCATATGTTTGGGACAGCTGCATTTGCTGCGTCGCTGTCCGACTGCCACCCTCGGCCTGGCGGCTGCCGGTCCTCTGGCGCCCCGGCGTTGGCGCCGGCTTCTCCTGCACGGGGCCTGTCTTGCGCAAGGCCGCGAGTTCCGCTCTGAGCTCTCGGATCGTGGCCTGCAGCTCCGCGATCGTGGCAAGCAAGGCACTGTCGCCGGGCTGTCCTCCTGTCTCCTTCCGCCCATTTGATGGGGTGGCGTTGCGGGCCGGCGGCTGTGCGGCATCGGCGCCCTCCTTTGGCTGCCGGCTCGGTGTTCTCCTTCCACCCGCGTTGCGGCTCCCGCTTCGCGTCTTCGATGCCCCCGCTTGCTGATGTTGTTTCAGCGCATTGGCGACCGCTGCCGCCACGTCCTTCTTCAACACGTCCATCACCGCTGCTGTGATGACTGCTACATCTGTGGCGGGAGCCGTGGATGCCATTTTGTGTGGCCCGGGGGAGGGGCCAGAGAATGGAGAGCCCTAGATCCAGCAGCGTGCTGGTCTGTGGTCTCGGGCGCTGTTGTGCAGCCGTGTGTTTGTCGTTGTTGTTCTTCGTTGGAAACGGCCTCACCACATGAAGGGGTCAACAAAAAAGGCTGGACCCCAAACTGGCGTCGGCAGTCACCGAGGACGGCGTATGGGCGGTGCCGGGCCTGCCCGGCCACTCCAAGCTCTCCATCGACCTGGACGTGAACACCATGGCGCAGCAGGTGACAAAAATTAAGAAGCTGCAGGACCCGCCGGAGTCCAGCATGAACCCAGAGGAGCAAAGCAAGCTGGCGCTGGCCATGTGGGGACGTTTGCAGCGATATTGGAACTGCCTGACCGAGGAGCAGGACACCAATGGGATGTGGGCCTCCTGGACGTGGCTGGCAAAAGAATTCCTCCTCCTAGAGGACACGGCGGGGCACACAGCGGAACGGATCCTACGAACCCAGTGGCGAGGCCCACTGGGGATGCCGCAGAGCACAGAGGACGGGGGACACAGGCCACAACGTACCAAACGAGGCTCTGCCCGAGCAACAAGCTGCCTACGGGGGCCCCCAAGACGAGAAGGATGCGGGCACTCGATTCCATCAAAGGCTCGATCAAGCCGGTGTATACATGGGCCAAGCGGAGGGAGCTCCTCCCTATCGGGGGGCAGCTGGCGACGCAGTGGCCCCGAGAAGTGGAGGACTGCTGGCGGACGGCGTGCAGGAAGATCCGACGCATGCAGGAAATCGATGGGCTACCAGGGGGAGTGGCCCTGCAAGATGCCGAACGGCCCGGCACGGTGGCAGTTCTGGCAGGTCTGCGGGACGCCCTAGAGCGGGAGGTGCAACGAACGGCGCGAAAGGAAGAAACGGAGCGCATCCAAGCGTGGAAGTCGTGGGCACGAGATGCATGGAGCCAGAAACAAGGTGATATATACCGGTGGATTAGGGACCGCGCGGATGCCCCGTTACAGATGGTGCGTAAAGGCACGGGCGAGCTCACAGCGAACATCCAGGAGATGGATGAAGTCATCAGAGAAGCCTGGCGACCCGTCAGGATGCGGTACGCGGACCGACCAGAGCCATCGGTGACGGCCTTCATGAACAGGTACCGGCAAAACATCCGGGGCTCATCAATGGAAGCGCGACGACTCGACGCGCAGACGCTGCAGGCGAGAGCGAGGAAAATGGGGGAAAAGACCGCCGATGGCATAGATCTCTGGTCCATCAGGCTGCTGAAACGGCTGCTTGGGGTCTTCTGGGACAAGCTGGCGGATCTACTGCGTGCGGTGGAGGCCACGGGAAAATGGCCGGACAGGGTGGCCGAAGGTTTCACGTCGCTGGTGCCCAAGGGCGAAGGGGGAGGGGACCCCATGAAGCTGAGGCCGTTGACAGTCCCGTCGCAGATATACCGAATATGGGCGGGGCTGCGCATGGAAGACGCCATGAAATGGCAGGAAACGTGGGCCCATGAAGAATCGTACGCTTTCCGACCCCACAGGGGATCCCTGGATGCGGCAGCAGTCCTCACCCTCCTGATTGAGCTGTCCCACGTCTTGAAGACCCCCTTGGTGGGGGTGGGCACGGATTACACCAAATGCTTCGACTTGATACCCCAAGCCATATCGATAGCAATGCTGGACGTCCAAGGAATGGAGAAGGGAGTCCTTAGGGCCTTCCATGGTATGTACAGCCAACTGCAGCGAGTGTTCAAAATAGGGGGATGCCTGGGCGCGTGGTGGAAAGCAACGAATGGGATCCTCCAAGGATGCCCGCTCAGCGTCATAGTAATCAATGCGCTGCCGTCCACATGGAAGAGGGTGATCGATGACGTGAACAGGCCCATCGTGATCAGCACCAAACAGCTGCCGCCGCAACCGAAGGAACCAGAACTGCCAGCGTGCTGGTGGGCATGCCGAGGCGAGGGGGTGGAGCAGAGATGGGTATGGATATGCCAAACGCCGTGCTGCTGCTCGGAAATGGGCTAGAAGGTGGGAGACGAATGGCGCCTGCCACCAAATCCCGACAACGGGGGGGACACGCTCCCCCCCCCCCCCCCAGGCCGCGGCCCAGAGATCCAGGGGAGCTGACGCCAGCAACAGTGGTATGGGCGCGGCTGGGGCTGGAGGAGATGCCTTCACCAGCGAGCACAGAAACGTCGCGGGCGTCCTTGCGCGCGCCGGAAGAGGAGGAGCCCCTGTCGCCGCTGCGACCCCGGGTGTTGTTTGATGAAACGGACGACTCGTTGGCGACATCGGAGGACACCGGACACGGGGACAACGATGCCGCCCCGGGAGTGGAGGTGCGCATCTCAGCGGAAGGCTACGCAGACGACACCTACATGCTGGCCATGTGCATCATGACGCTGCAGCTAGTGCTGCTGGCCACGGGACAATGGGTCCAGCTTACGGGACAGGAGATCAACGTGAAGAAATCCATGCTTTTCTGGTGTGCGGGGCCCGCGGGGGACCGCTGCCCCACCACTGCGAGCGGAACTTAACGGGGAGGCGCTGCCAATACAACACGAGTTCCGACAGCGGGGCGTCGGGGTGCGGACCACGGTAACGAAGGGGACGGGGCCCCTGCTGGAGACGCGCATGGACTCTGCCAAGCAAGCACTGCGCAAGGTACGCACCCTGCCGGTGGGGTTTGAGGGCCGCGCGATCATTGTGGCTGTCATGGTCCTGGCGGCGGGGTTGTATGGGGTGGAGCTGGCGGAGGCTGGCCTGAAGCACATTGCGGGACTGGACACGGCGGTCATGCATGCACTGTGGGGAACCAGCAGGCCGTGCAGAGCCAAGGAAATTGTGTTTGCCCTCCTGGTGCCAGGGCACCGAGTGGCGCCGAGCATGGTGGTGCCGTACCGCAGAATCTGCTGGCTGGCGCGCATGGCGCGCACCACAGGGACCCCGCAGACCATTGCAGAGGCAGTGTGGGAGCATCGCACGGCCAACAGAGTTCAAGGCCCCATGGGACAGGCCCTGAAGGAACTCAGCCGGCTGGGATGGCAGGCCACCTGCGGATGGTGGCAGTGGACGTACCCGGGGGCGCTAGCCCCGGTGAACATGGCGATGGAGTCCCAGGAGGCGGTCGAGCACGTCGTCAGGGAGGAGCTGCGGAAACGAGAGCTCCTGCGGGTCGAGCGCCGCCGGCCTCGGCTGTTCGCGGGCATAGGAGGAAGCATTCACAGAGGGATGACTCTGGCCTACCTACACACGTGCACAGCGGAGCTGGACAAGTCCATCCTGAGAGGGGCCCTGACAGGGGCCATATGGACAGCGGTCCGCGCAAACGAGAGGGGTCTACGGCCCACGCGCGTGTGCCCGTACTGCGACAAGCAGGAGCCGGAGGACGAGGAACACCTCCTCTGGAGATGCACAGCGTGGAAGGCGAAGCGGGAGCCCTTAATCGCCGAAATCATGCTGCTAGCCAAGGCACTGAAGCTAGGCTCCCTCCGGGAATGGCCCCCGTGTATACGCCTATGCGGGATCATCCCCGACAGCGTGGTCCTAGCCAGCGGCATTGGAGAGGGCGAGAGATGGCGCAAGCGATGCATGGACCTAGGCAGGGTGCCCAGGCACTGGTTACAGCGACCGTTGGAGGATGTGGAGGACCGCCTGCGGGAGGTGGACCGCCTGGCGGAAGCAGGAGCGGCATGGGCGGCGCAGGACACCCACCCGTGGCAACTGTTTGCAATGAAGTTACATGAGATGTTCCTGGGCGTCCTTCGAGACCGCAAGGGGGCCGACGACGAAGCGGGCAGCCTCTTCCCCACTAGCCACCGGAAGGAGCTGCGCAACACATACCCATGGCACTTGCTGCAGCTACCACAACCACAAGGGGTACCCACCTCCCCCCCGGTACTGGGGGCCATGCCGAGGGAATGGCGATGGGGCCCAGACCTCCTACCCATCGTAATCCGGTGGACGACGGAGCTACAATGGCTGACGGAGCGCCGACGGCCGCAGGCCCACTGGCAGGTCTCGTACATGGAGCTGGCTCTGGATTTTGAAGCGTATGCCGGAAGCAGCTGCCGCCAGCACCACAATCACGATTCGTGGGGGGAGAAATGCCCCTCCAGGAGAAAGCCAGAGTGCTCAGGCTCATCACCACGCTCATGGGAAGGGCCGTGGGACAGGACACTATCTTGCCGGCCAAGATGACCAACCACTGCAAGACCCTAATCCCTATGGGAGCAGGACTGGTCATGGGGCTGGAGGGAAGGCCCTTTTTCACCAGGCCGCTGGAGGTCTCGCGCCACCTACAACGACTCCGGGCGTATGGGGAGCAGAGATGGGTGCAGAGGCAACGGTCTAAGCAGGCACAGAAGAAAGCCAGACGCGACAAGGCGCACGGCGCCAAGCCGCAACGCAACCCAGCGACGCCGGCGGACAGGAGGCGGTGCCCAGCAAAAGGGGGAGCCAAGCGCTCTGCACTGCACTACGGCACGGACTTCTATGCGAAACCCACAGTACCGGACGGTAGGAGGCACCACCCCTTTCAAGTGGTGGACATGGGGCCAGAGAATGGGAGCCAGGAGCCACATACCATACGCTTCACACCACAACACGCGCGCACACGGCAACATAGGCCGGAGACACACAAGCGGCGGCGAAAGACGTGGGTGTGCGAGGCACACGGACACCCACCGTGCAGAGCGTGCGCGTTGGCGCACAGGGGAGTACGGTACTGCTGTGCCCGAGGGCACCAGGGGCACCCGCGGGTGCCTGCAATGTGCCCCCCTGCCGCGGGGCGAGCCCCCACCCCACTGCGCCGCCTGGGGGCGCGCAGAGCCAGCCAGAGGACACCGGGTCGGGGGGAGGGGGGACAACCCCCAGCCCCCAAGAGACGCGTCACGCACACGCCGGTGAGGGCCGGGGGGCACGCACCAGGGGCGCCCGGCGCCCAGAGCCAGCCCCACCACTGGCGCACGGGGACGAAGCGACGGAGGGGAGAGACACCTCCCCAGGGCGGCCCGCCGGGCAAACGAGCACGCCGGCCAGAGCGGCATGGGCGTGCAGGCACTGAGGTCTCATAACCCCCAGCCGCCAGAGGCTCTGGCCTAGGCGAGGGTGACGACACTCAAGGGGGGCCAGTGCAGTCATGATGATTCTCATCAGACATCCTCTTTGGCACAGGCCCCCTCCGCTGGGCGCCCACCCCTGGACCCATGCAGGCCTTCCTCTTTAATATGGTATCCCCCCCCCCCACACACACAGAGGTATGTCAGTCCATTGGTGTTCGGTGGTGGCACCGGGTGCCCTGCACCACGCAGTCAGTGGAGCATCTACACTCACCTACAGTAGCCGATCGCACGCCAAGTGTTGACGTCCCGTCAGGTCCCGACGTCCTTCGGAACCCGTTGGGCCGTGACCGAGACATGATTCGGACGGGATCAGCGATGGTCTGCAGCCCGACTCCAGTGCGGGGGTCTGCGATGCCTTCGGGGGTCCGCTTGTCTGTCGAGCGGACGGGGGTGCGCTCCAGACCGCGTCTGAGGCTGGACACCCCCCCGCCGCAGCCCCCACCCCCCCCCACCACCGCTGACCCTAGATCCTCCCACATCAAACAACCCCAGATGGCCTCCGTGTCATCTCCTCAGGCTCAACAAGCCATGGCGCAGGAGGCCCAGGAATTCGAAAGGCTCCAGGCACAGCAACAGGAGAGACAAGTGCCGCAGGTCCATTCTCTCTTCCTTGGCGCTTAGGCTGTGTGGGGGTCGACGTGACTACTACGCCCTCAGCGCTGTGCCTCTTGCACACGGTGCCCCCCCAAGCACCATGCTCCCTGACAACTGTGCCCTTTTGAAGCGATTGTCACCCTCAACAGCTCGACAATCCAAACTTCCAACACCGATGTTTTGTGATATTTGGGGGCACCTACGATGGTCCAAGGCCCCGTGCAAAGCATGTTTTAGGCCCTCTTATGTGGGTTTCACCCCACGGGGCCATTGGGCTGCGAGAGGGGCCATGCCCCTGAAAGACCAACTCCCCCCCCTCCCCCCAAAGACGCTCTCCCCCTCCTGATCGGGCATGAGATGGGATGACCTGACGCCAGTCCTGCTCGGAAGGCTGCTTTTGCAGGGAATCAAAGGCACAACGCTCATCCGTCCCTCGCTCTCTCGCTCTTCGTTCCTCCTCTTGCCTCTCTCCAACCCTCCCCAGCATTCAAGGGGCGTCGTGCTCAGGGGGCATAGGGATGGTCCCCGCCCCACTTCATCAAGTTGTACTGAACTATCTTTCAAAGTGGGACGGGTGGGAGGCAGAAGGTTGTTTTTGACTGGCTGTGCCAGGCCCACATGACTGCAACCACCCCAGTCAACGCATTCATAACTGAGCTGAGGCATTTCACACAAGTGTGAAGTGCGCATTTCACACAAGTGTGAAGTGCATCCAGGGACAGTCGCCGTAATTTCGCGCGCCCTGACCTGAGAACTGGGGCGGCGTGTCAAGAGCCCCACGAGGTGGCATGACGGGCCGCAGATAGTGGGAGGTCGGGTGAGGAGGTCGGGTGATTGACCCGTAGACGTGTGCTCATTGCAGACTGCCCCGAGCACACCGCAGCCCGTTTTCGAGCCCCATCCCCCCCTCGCCCCAGGGGGCCACTGGAAAAAAAATTCACAGAAATTTGTTTTTCGTACGCCCCTCCCCCTCTGGGGGTACCCCCCCAAAAAAATGCCACGGTGGTACCAGGAATTTTTTTTCTGGTGGCCCCCTGCCTCGCCCCCCCCCCCCCCCCACCGCACCCACACACTCGGCACAGGGCTCCCGTGTCTGGACCATTTCCGAGGCCCCACCGGGGGCAGGGGGGCAGAGATGCAAAAGCCAACAGTTATTGAAGACTGTACTTTGGGAGTTGCATCAATGCGAGTCAGAGCAATTGCATTCCCCGCCCGCTTTTGATTGGAGACAAGGGTAACAGATGTTCGAAACGTGGCCCAGCCCCAGACACCGGAGCCGAAGGGTCCATATTGGCGGGTTGGTGAAGGTGTATACATCCAGTGTCCCGTGCCATGCCTTTTGCGTGTATTGCTTTTGTGGATCGACGTCGTTTGTGTCTATGGGGAGTATCTATCGGGAAGAAAAAGCGCAGTCTTGTGGATCACAGTGCACGTGACCCACTGTTCACCATCGCATCATGACTGCCCCCATGGCGTCCACTCTGCCGGCAGGGGAGTGCAGAGAGCCCAAGGGGTGTGCGTGCGGGCGTGCGTGTGCGTGTGCGTTGTGGGTGGGGGGGCGGGATCCTTCCCGATGGCCCAGTGCAGCCCAAAGGGCACGGGGTTCTCGGCTCCGCATCTGCGCGCCACGTGGAAATGCACGAGTGTTTGGAGCGCCGGAGCTTTTCGGGGCTGGAGCCAAACCTGCAATACAAATGCCAGAGACCCCCTGCCACCCCCGCCAGGGGGTGCCCCTTGCGAGGACTTCTCACCTTCTTCGTTGCGTTTGCGCTGTGGATGGGCGGGTGGCGTTCATGCGAACTGCATCGAGGGTACCGGCGCGTGTGCCACGCTCATTTCAGGATTTTGAAGGGACTGTGGAAAAGGAAAAGGAAGGCGACGCAAAGGGAGTTGACGTTGAAGGTACTGTCCTCGTGAAGCCAGCGGCGGAGGCTGCCAGTCCGATCACAGAACAAAGCCCACCTCCAGATGTCGCTGAGGGGGAGCCGTCCGGGGGTCAAGGGGACGTCTCAGACACACCCAAGGCGGGTGATGATGGCCCTCCTCCGGGTGACGACTCACAGTGAGCTCAGCTCCAACTCGGGCCATGCCGTTACGTGATAAATTTGAGGCATCCCCTGGCCATATCACAACCCGCAGGTGGTCTGCATGATCCACATTTTGGCGCAGGGGGCCCAGTGGATGGCGCCGCCGGTGCCCATCCCCTCTGCGCGCGCACACTCCCACCGCACAGGGCGACGGACACGGGGGGCCCAGCGGATGGCATCGCTAGTGCGTGTCCCCTCTGTGTCTCCACATCTCCGCGGGCCATTAAGTCAGTCCAGCACGGGGGGCCCATCGGATGGCGCCGCTGGTGCCTGTCCCCTCCGTCTCTCGCCCCTGGCCATCCTCCTTGGTTTTCTATGGCGCGCCACCTTGTCACCCTCCCCATGGCATGTTACGCTACACACCCCGTTCTCAGCGTGCATTGTCTTGCCCCCCACCCCTGCCGTCCTGTCGTTGGCGTGCAAGGTGCATGACACGCCATGCTCTGCACAGAGCAGAAGCACTAAGCGCACCCCTCACATCGCGGCAGCACCATTGCCAATGTGCACGTTCAGTGTGAGTATTGTTCGATGGGATGTGCTGGGGGTTTTGAGCCGCAACGCGGAGACGGAAGCCTCGTGTGCAGAACGGCCACACGGTGGCCCGTTGTTGGTGCCCTGCTGAGTGCCCGCTTTTTGGTGGCACATCTCTGAACTGCCTCTCAAGTTGTCGCTGATTCCACGGTGCGCCGGGCAGGCTCGCGTTTGGTAGTCCACAGGTCTGACTCGGGCGTCACCATTGCCTGCTCTACTTCTTTTCCCTCTGCTTGTTCTTGAGCTCAGTGGTGCGAAGGCAGTGGGGCTGCTTCTGTTGTCAGCGCTGCATAGTGACAAAACGCATTTCCAGATGCGGTCCTCCTGCTCTTTTCAAGCGGCTCATCGACGCGGTGCAGCCATTGCAATTCCGTCTACCGTCAAAAACGTGTGTGAAATTGTAGATACCCTCAATATTTTTGCTGCCACACATGATCGCTCATGATAAAAGTGACCTTCTGTTGACTTCCCAACCTTTTCGCTCTGACCACCGGCAGCTAAAGTTGCTTTGTTTTGTTTCTGCCTCCGTCAGTTCACCAGTTCGTTCACCAGTTTACTGTCGGAACCGTGTCCTTGCAGTCCCTCGTTGTATGTACTTTTTTTAACAATGTTGTCACCATTTCCGAACCCTAACCCCCAGTCTCATATCCCTGAGTGCACGCTTCTCGGCACGGGATCCAGTACTTCGAGCGCAGTCTGGGGATTACTTTTGAGTATCCTCTCGGCATCCGAGTGTTTCATTTCAATGGTCCTCGAATTCTTTGGTTTTGACGTATGGCCCCAGTACTGAAACCTGACCACACCATAACCGTATGGTACCGCGGCCGCAATGCCTCCAACAATCTTAGCCAGCTCGTGTTCCTCGCGTCTCGGCCCCTCCGGCTACCATGCCCAATCTAGGAGACTCCGATCGGTTGAGAGGTCAGAGCACATCACCCTGGCATGCATGATTCCAGGTTCGAATCCGGGGGTCTAACCTGACCGGCGCCGGGAGTAAAGCAGACCTTCGAACACTCCTAAAGACCTCAAGCCAGAGAGCCTGCATCTGAGGGTTGATACCGGTAGTTGGACGCCTCATCATGTGCTCGTTGGTCGGCGAGTGGTCCTTAGAGGTAGGACTCATGCCCCGAAAGACCGTGCCCATCCACCCGTAGCGTTTAAACAAAAGCAAAATGTGTATGAGAGGTCCCGTCTCTGGTTACACAGAAATTTCAAGCAGGGCTCGGCGGCATGCGGTCATTGCAATGTTCTGAAGTTATGGTGTGGCTATGGTGTGGCAGCAATTGCGCATCACTAGTTGATTTGCGGTTTTTTGTCTTAAAGGAACAGGAGGGACTCTTCTAATCGTTGTGTGTGGGCTAACCTCTGGTACATCAAACCAACACATATTGCATTGCACTTGTGCACTTGTGCATGTGGACGACGCGTAGACGGTGGGCGCTACGAGATTTCCCCATTGACATGGCGGTTGGGCAAAGCAGCACTCAGGACGCACCATAACAGTCAGAGCACAGTGCTCAGGTCGGTGAAGAAGCACGAGCTCATCGAAGTCTGTGCTGTTTATGCCAAGCAGCCGAGCAGTAACAGTGACGACAAGCAGCGAAATGCAGGCTCTGAGCCCTGTACCTTAGTGGCTAATAGGGGCCCAAGATTCGAAAGCTAACAGTCAATACTCTTTGGTGCTTGGAGGGGGGAGGGGGGCGATACTACTCCTCCTTCAGCCATGATCGGCAGGAATCCGAGCTGCTTACCACCAAATGGAACTGCGCCTGCACCTGTGTGCTACACCATGGGTCTTCAGAAGACAAACAGGGTGGAAATGGGTGAAAATCCAAAAAATGCAACATCCCCAATGTGGACGAAGCATCAAAACTTGCTGTCAAACAACAATGATGCCAAGAGTATCACAAAATATGGGTTTCTAGTATGGCCAGACACCCGAGTAATCGCGGTGCGTGCGCACCACCCTCCCCCCCCCACCAAATACCTCAGAAAGGCTCCGAATGACCTTGCATCACACCCGTGGAGAGGTTCTTTTCACCATTCCCTCACTATTAGTTCACCATCGTTCATTATTCAGCCCAACAAGGTGGTCCATGTTGATTCACACAGAATTCCACATGCTCTATGCCACTCCGGATCCAGTAAACTGATTTCGTTTTGAAATACAGGACTATCACCTTCTAGGTATCACTTTCAATCATGTCATCCAACTCCTTAATACGCATTAGGAAGGTCTAGACTGATGTCATTTCGCTTGCTGCTACTAACACTGCATTAACCCTGTCCACATATATCAACCGTATTCTGCGGTCAGTCACCATATGCCCCTGCATTCTCTCATTTCCCCGCTTGTCAAACCATCCCCATTATCCAAACACCATTTTGCTGCCCGTTTCGTGGTCCCTTACTGCATCCGCCATCTGTGAGTTGGAACAAATCCCTTGCTAGGGACCCAAGAAGGGAGGGGTGATGTAGCCATATTGATTTCTGCCCACCATGTGATGTAGCCATATTGATCTCTCCCCACCATGGGGACCCCGAGAAGGTAGGGGTGATGTAGCCATATCGATTGATGTAGCCAGTCGGCCCAATTTAGGCCCCCAAGAAGGCAAGGGCTAGGTAGCCACTTCTGATTTTGTCCCCGTACGGGAACCCCCGAGAAGGCAGGGGTGATGTAGCCGTTCCGCCCACAAGTGGCCCCCGAAACGGGGGTTAGG